>JADAQX010001084.1:0-14753 GCA_015476325.1 Cardiosporidium cionae | reverse complement strand
TTCTCTCTCTTCTCTCTCTTCTCTCTTTCTCTATTCTCTCTCTCTCTTCTCTCTTCTCTCTCTTTTCTCTTTCTCTATTCTCTCTCTCCATTCTCTCTCCATTCTCTCTCCATTCTCTCTCTATTCTTTTTCTCTCTTTTCTCTCTTCTCTCTCTTTTCTCTTTCTCTATTCTCTCTCTCCATTCTCTCTCCGTTCTCTCTCTATTCTCTCTCTCTCCATTCTCTCTCTATTCTTTTTCTCTCTTTTCTCTCTCTCTTCTCTCTTCTCTCTCTTTTCTCTTTCTCTATTCTCTCTCTCCATTCTCTCTCCGTTCTCTTCTCTCTATTCTCTCTCTCTTTTCTTTCTCTTACTCTATTTCCTATTGTATACATAAACCTATCACTCTCAAATATAAGAATTGTTTGTCTACTTTCTCCAAATCTTCAAGAGGACCATCAAATTGAAATTCAAAAACGGCTTTTGGCTCCGTTAAAACGGTGAAATTTGCTTCAGAACGTAAATCAATCACATCAAAATAAGGAGACCAGCGAAATTCATCCATAGAAGAGAAATCAAAGAGAGAATCTTTAGGAAATTGAATAGAATATCCTTGTATGTACACAATCATCCTATAGAAATAGAGAGAAAAAAGAATGTGTGGATGAATTTTTTTTAAACACTATGTTTTTTAAACGTTACAAAAGTTTTTTTGCTTTTCATTGAGAAACACTGTGTAATTCCTCGCTTGTATATAAAGTTTGTATATATTTTTGAATATAAAGAAAAAAATTATTTTTACATAACCTGTGTTTCTTTGTTTATTGTATAGAGAGATTATTTTTTCTTTTTTTTTATTATATTTTTTTTCATTTCATCCGATTTTTCTCTCTCAGTGTGATTCTTCTCCCCCTATTTTTTTATAATCTCTAATTTTTCATAGTTCTCTCTCTATTTTAAGTCCTTCTCTATAACTTTTCCATGTTTCTAATGTGTAAATCGACCTTCTTGTATGTAATAGATTTTCATTTTTACAATACCTGTTTGGAAAAACAATAGGAAGAGGATGGCAGACATTCTGACGTGCATAACGAACAGAATGTAATAAACGTTTTCCAATAATTCCTTCATCAAATAAAATGGGATCCAACACAAGCATTGAGGCAGGTTTTGGTAAATCTTTCAAACTATTTTCATAAGAATTTAATGAAGTCGAGGCAGATGTCAAAGATTCTATTCTTTTTGGTAAAATGTATATGGAATCATTCACTGCATTGACAGTGGTCAACAATCGAAGGGTAGCCACTAAAATATAAATATATAAAGATATAGGATGAAGGAAAGAGATTAAAAAAGAATTAATACATTTTATATTCAAATAAATACAAAAATAACACTTAATGAAAAAAATAATAAAATTTTTCTTAAAATCAAAAGTTTTACTAGACTAGAAAAATCTTGATTTTAAAAAAAGTTTTACTAGATTAGAAAAATCTTGATTTAAAAAAAAAGTATCTATTCCACCCATTCCTAGTGTTTGTATATATTTATATCATTTTATTGAGATAATTCCAACGCCATGCACTCTTATCAAAGTCTAACAAATTCTCTCCCTCATCTCGTTTATAACAAATGAAATCAAATTTACTTTTTATCAAAATAAATTTATTAAAACGCTTCATAAAGGGGCTTGTGGCTTACATGTGGCTCCGGAAGGAAGATCTGTGCAAGCAGTGATGAGAAAAGAAGAAGTAAATGAAGAAGAAGAAGATTGAGACAAAGAAGAAATAACTGTGTTTTGAACTGTAGACTCTCCTTCAATAGTAGGAGGGATAGGATCCAAAGAAGGCTTTAAATTTATAGTTTTAAGAGAAGAAACAAGTGTTGGAACTTCCTCTGCTTCCTCAGAGAGGGTTTTTAATGTCTGAGCGGCGATAATGAGAGGTAATCCAGAGCCTGTACCAAGAAAAAGAATATGAAAATCTTGCAAAGAAAAGGATGCTGCAGAATTAGGAGAATTCTCTTCTTTTCTTGCAGATTTTCTATCAAAATGGAAAAGAAGTCTCCTTTTTAATCCATTGGCCCATTTCTGTGGTAAAGAAGTCTCCAGCTGCTCATAAGCACGTTTTGCAGCTGAAGCTTCACTCTTGAGCTGAGAAAAAATAAAATATAAAATATATATATATTAAAATATGTATTTAAACAAATTAAAACTCCTGTAAGTCTATAATAAAAATTTAAAATATATATATATTAAAATATGTATTTAAACAAATTAAAACTCCTGTAAGTCTATAATAAAGTAACCAAAATCCAAAAAAAAAATCCAGAAAATTAAAATGCCTCCCAAAGAAAAAAAATATATATATATATAAACGGCACACTCTACAGAATTTATCCTTAAAAATTATCCTTTTATAGCCTATATCACCTGTAGATAATTACAAATGCCGAGAATGGCTTCATTTTCTTCCTTCTTCTTCTTCTTAATGGCTGCATCTTTTATAAGAGTTGAAGAAATTTCTGGCCATTCTTGAAATAAAGATTCAGGATTAAAATAGGGTAAAGAAGTAAAAGGTTGCATGTCAGTAGTTGTATTAGCAGAGCCTCCTTTAAAGAAATAACAAGAAAAAGATTAAACATTTACAAAAAAAGTAAAGAGAATGACAAGATTAGCGATGAAAAAAAAAATCTAGCCGATATATATATATAAAAAAAGATGTAAAACTTGCAAACATTTTGATTACATGTATATAAGCTGTACTATGGAATGTTTAGAAATTATAAATATATAAAAAAATGTATTCAAAATTTAATAGAGTGAGGCGTTAATCCATTCCCACACCTCCATCCTAAGAAATGTGCTAAATAATTTTTAAAAAAGAGAGAATTTACTCACCTTTTCCTAAAAGCATCTGTTCTAAACTTTTCCTCTTCTCTAAAGAAACTTCATCAGAAAATTCAACATAAGGTTGGACATCCGTTATAGCAGAGCTGTCCTCTGCTGCTTCTTCTTCTCCAATATGATCAAATCTATGACAAGAGAGGATTCCATAAAGTAAACACAAGATTACTTTGCATTCTCACTAACGTTGGTTCCATTTATGAATGTATTATAAAAAATAAAAATAAAAGAAGTAAATATGTTAAATTCAAAGAATATTTTATTATATTGAA
Organism: Cardiosporidium cionae; assembly: GCA_015476325.1. NCBI lineage: Eukaryota > Apicomplexa > Aconoidasida > Nephromycida > Cardiosporidium > Cardiosporidium cionae. Next base: position 11,599 of record JADAQX010001084.1, on the reverse strand, counting down.
GAAAAAAAAAAATAAAAATCCATTTTAAAATGGGTGACGTAAACATTTTAAATCCTTGATTTTTCAACATAGTCTCTCTAATTTTTTGTATGAAAATGATAGAATCTCTCTTTTTAATAATAATAGAGTTATACATTTCTCTGTAGCAAACATTCTTTAAAAAGTTTGAAGAATTTATAAAAGTGAATATATATAGAAACAAAAATAACATAACCCCGTCTACCACAAACTTTATTTCTTGCAAATAAATCTGTAGAGAGAAGTCATTGAAACACACCACTTAACCTTCATCCACTAAAACTTTCAATTTTATGTATACATTTGAACAAACCGGTTGTAATCAACAATACTCCGTTGAATAAGTTTTGTTTTTTGAGCTAAATTCGAAGATTTTTCAATCCATACATTAATCTGAGAAGAATTTGTAGATTGTGAGTACTTTAAAGAGGCTCTAAACACTTTTTCTGCATCTTCATAGCATTGCATTTCAAATAACGTCCTTGCTGCACGATACCAAGACTATAGATAGAAGAAATTATAGGATTTATAGTTGAAAAGAAGATAAAATTTGGTATTCATAGTACAAAATAGGTATATATCTATGACACATACTCGAAAATAAAAAAGAATCTTTTAAAAAGAGAAGGAAAAAACGTTTGTTTTTGATGAAAATAGGCAGTAAATCTAAATTAAAAAGAATTTTACAGCAGAAGCTTTCATTTTTATAACAAAAAACCCCTCTTGAATAAAAAAAAACGATCCTCGCTATTACAAGGAATGAATAGTCTTTGAAAATAAAATAGGTTAAGAGTTATCATTTTTTCTAATTTTTGAAATTAGTATCCATCCTATTTTTTTTATACACGGCCATTATGATTTATTAGCACACACATGGATGAATTATTTTCTTTATAAAATCCTTCTCTCATCTTTGAAATAGTCATAGTCTTCCATGAAGGAGGATTTTTGTAAAACTGTTTTAGAAAAATTTAATCCGATATCGTTCCCTTTGTAGAATACTGGCATGAAAAATATACCCTTATCTACTCTCACCGTTGACTAGGCTTGTCTCTGCACACACACACACATCCCTCTTTTCCCAATAAAATCCAGTAACAGAGAAACTTTATTTTGATGTTACCTTGCTCCAAGAGGCATCTAATTGGATGCATTCTTTTGCATCTTGCAAAGCTCTTGCATAATCTTTCAATGCCAAGAAACAGGCAGAGCGATTACTTAAAGTAGAAACCATCTGATGTTGTAATTCCATATGTTCTCCCGAAAAATTACGACCGGCCAGTACTTGCGTATAGTATTCAATAGCTTCTTCATAGCGTTTTTCATGAAATGCTTTATTTCCTACTTCTCTTGCATGTGTGAGGGCATATTTAAGAGTAGGAAAATCCATAGAAGACAGCAAGGATTGAAGGGAATCAGACGTTCCATTCGTGTTGAGTTCTGCAACGGCTTTCTTCAAAAATGCGTCGGAACTTACGTTGTGTGACGACATTGCATACATTTTGAAATAGAGATGCTTTCAAATGTTTTAGAGAGAAAAGTGATGAAATCAAGCTTACGTGCATACGTTTTAAAAACAATTCACTTACATTTACCCAAATTTTTGAAATGACATTTGCGCTAGTGATATATAATTTTTTGGCATACAGGAGGTTTTCAATACATTACAAGGAAAAAGCAGTCGAAATAAAAGCAAGAATGTAGCCCTATATTTAAATATCCATGTTCTTTTTTGATTGATTACACATATACAATCAGTTGCAGCACGAGAAAAAATTCATATCTCTTCGATTGTTTCCCGATTAACAAAGATTTTCAAAAAGAGAAACTTGACTTAAATCACGCCTCGGCAAGCAATTTTCTATGAATTCACAAACTACACGACACAGCTGTTTGAAAAACGAGTGTATGAGTACACGTTGTCAAGTGCATTGCAAAAAGCGCACAGCAGACAAATGATTAAAATGCAAGTTTTGAAAACCTATAAATTTGTTCCTTCTACGCAATAAGAAAAAATTTCATTCCTATAGCAAGCAAAGTATTTCATGTAAACTATTCATTGAGACCAAAAACTCTGCCCTGTGATGTGACGCAATATGGGGTAACTGGAAAAGCCTACACATATCCCCAATGCGCATAACGTTCCTTGCACATTCGCTTCACACAAAGAAATACTATTGAATTGGCCCAGTATCCACAAAATTACGAGCAATTGCGGGCTCCCTGTGGCGAGCTACCCAAAGCGAATAACAAGCTGCACAAGCATTGAGTTCACAGAAATAGAAAGTAGAAGAATAGATAGACCCTACAGGTAGAACCCTACTGTTGGACAGAGAAAGTAAGGATGCCCACTTTTAAGGGGATTTAAAGTACGTGCATTTACCTGCGTACCATGGAGAATATCAAACGTTTGCACAGCCTTCACAAAAAAAGTGCTGCCTGCCTCAATGTGCGTAGCTCTCCACGAATTCCGCATTGTGCATAAAACGAATATTGTAAAACGATGGGGAATAGAAGGAAGGCATCGCACTTAGTATACAAGGAAATGCGGAGATCACAACCGAGAATTATTTTGACAACTCATCGGCAACTTTTCTGTGCACGTAAGCAGTGTGATTTTTGCTCGTATCGTGCAGTCGTGGGAATCGGTGCATTGCAATTCTCATCATATTATACAAAGCAATTCTTTTCCTTTCATTGCAAATTATCGGAGCAATGTATTGATTCTCCAATTGTAGAATCATCACTCAAGAGTGTATCCCAAAATATACCCACACCGCAACGCACTATAGGGAAACTACTGAATTATACTTCGTAAATATGTATCGTATGAGAAATTTACAATTTTGAGAAGCCACAGTCTTTTGCTACACTTTAAACTTGAGTGCAATGCTTTAGAGAAAGGGAATTCTTATCAAAATGCCCAAACACTTTTGAAATGGTAGTAATGACTCTCAATTCATAGATGGTAACTGTGTTGATAGGGAGAGAGAGTATAAACAATCCATTTCTAAAAGTGTGTATTGACGAACGAAGAATTCCGTAAGTTAGTAACTGAAACCATAAATGGATGTATGCCGAAACTGGGAATCGATGCTATGCTATTACTTATATTATATTTCAATAAAAAGATGAATGCCTTTTGAATAAATATATAACCCAATTTGATTAAAAACTTTATGAATATCGCTAATTTTGTACGAATGCGGGTATTTTGAAGGTTCATTGCAACTAAATCTTCCAACAAAACAGCGACCCTAGCGCATTGCAAGAATTCACACATCAAGGTTATACTTGATAGCCAAGAAATGGTGCTTCAAGCAGGCATTGAAAATGCTTTCAAATAAGACTTAAAAACCTAGCGCATCGGGATTATAGTCAAAAGCTATATATTATTTCTTTAAAGTAAAATTTGATTCTACTAAATTAAGTTGACGATGTAATGATTTCAAAGTATGGATACTTCGGCATTACGACATAGGATCTTACTCGTTTTGTAACCGCGTTGCATCTATTTTAAAAAAGTCATGATTCTTGAATGTGATTCGTACACTAAGATTTACTCGTTTTTGCTGTTATCTCAACTTTTACTTTCTTATTTTTCTTCCCCGTTTTATGATAGGTACCTTCCTTCTTAAGGTGAATTTCCGAATCACTAGAAATATCGATAAGATCATCCTTGTTTAAGCCACTCCATTCATCTTCAGCATAATTGTAAATTATTGTTTTAGCCGGGGTGTTCTGCTTAGCATTTCCAGCAGGGGTTAGGCTTTCCACCTAAAATTAAAAGATAAGAAAACTTTACTAAAATACACTATTGCAAAATAGAAGTATCTATAATATTGCTGTGACCCGCAAATCCTGAATTGCGCTCAAAAGCAAAAAATCATATAAAGATTTCCACTTTCAGACCATAAGGATAAACGACAATTTCAAGTAGTGATATAACATAAACTAATATTTGATGCATAAATAAGGCAAGATTACTTAGAGACCGCAATGGGGAGGAGCGAAAATTGTAAACTTTTAAAACAGTAGCTGCTCTTATGAAAAAGCTTTACGCATACTAATGAATAAAAGATATTGTGTTGAAAATAAAATAGCTTGATGCCATCATACATCTCTTTACCTAAATAGATGAACACCTTCCTCATTTTGTTAAAATTACACAATACATAAAATAAACGTGCTAATACACATTTCGTGCTGCATCATAGATATTGCACCATTTTATCTTATCACATATTGCAGCAATTTCAATCAAAGCAGAGGATATCGCATCTCCTAATGTCATATAAAGACAAAGCAACGTTGACGTACATTATCCAATACAGATTGAAAGAATTCATCCGGCACAATGTCTCTCCATCCTAGCCTTGAGGAATTTGGAAGTCCAAATCTGCTTCGCTCAAGCCGCTTCGGAATAAGAGAATACATGAGTTGCTCAGTACATCCAATAAGACGTTCAAGCCAACCTTGATCTTTCGCTGACTTCTTCAACTTTTCTACTTTACACTGGCAGCTTTTTAAATTATGTTTAACACCAGAGTCTTCATGCAGATCGAACAGTAAGTCGGTAAGATATTCTGGAGAAGTTGATGGTTCGTAATGCCGTGTTAATCCCATCTTTTTTGAAGAAGCCATGAGTAGCCAAGATTGGCGTGGCCAACGATCCAAATCATCATGCATGGCATAGACAAATTTAAAGGGTGCAGCATCTGCTGAAGCCTCTACTTCAATATTAAATGCTTCGAGAATAACCCGAGGTAGAAATGCTTGCAAGATGACGTGAGTAGACTTAGGAGAAAGCTGAGGGTGCATCCATATAGCTTTGATGCAGCGATCGTTGGTAACCAGCCCCTCAATAAGTGCACCTCCCACTACTTTTGACAAGCACTAAAACAATGCATCAACAAAAATTAGCATTGTACAAAGCACGACAGCAAATGTAGTATATATCATACCCTAATTATGCATTTAAGATCCCACAAATTATCAGTTTTTACTGTCATGAAAATTCTGAATAAGCAATTTGTATATACCTGTCTCTCTGGAAGTCCCACTTGAGTGAATCTTGCTGTATGTAAAGTTATGAGTACCCCCGAAAATTCAGGATCATTTAGATCTTTAGTTAACAAATCTAATTGTTCAATGATTTGAGAGCTCAAAGGCCGGAGGTTAAAAGGCATGTTGCAATTTCTTGTATCACCTGAACTATTTGAAGGAGTCTCTAAAAATAAACACGCAAAGTAAACAACCGGTCATAGAGAATTATTATATCATGCAGTAAAGGTAATATACTGCAAAACATGGTAAAGTATAAGGAAATATCTTTGACGCGGTACGGCTTCCTTACTCCATAGGTACAATCCGTAAAGCAAAACATCAAGACTACCAAAAAATTTATAAAATAGCCTATCCTTATAAATTTTACGATTTTTTGCCACTGAAAAGGGAACGTATCACAAAATAGGAGCTTCCTTCACAAGTTAACAAACACACGTAATGATTTTTGAATTCTAAAAAGTGTGATGGATGAAACTCCCAGGTGAAGCTGTATTCCAAGAAAGCATAGTAATTCAAGATAAGTTAGACCCGTTTAACTTTGAGAAAGACATAATTCTTTAGCTACGAATACCTACTAGAAGGATGATACTTACTCTATTCTAGGGATGTAAGACAATCACTTTAAAAAGAAATTACTCATACCTCAAAACGTAACAATACATTTTTAAATGCTCACAGACAGTATAATAGAAAACTAGGGGAACAGTGTTGTTTTGTCCAATTTCCTCAAAAATGCGAGAATGTTGATAAAGCATCTCTCTATAATATTGATAAGCATCTCTCTAGAACGAACGCTGATAAAGCATTTCTTATTGCAGCTACGAATGCTTAGAAGGAGCAGGTACCTATATAGCTCCAATTAGACAGAATTCGTTCTTTCAGGTTACACATATGGCGATAAATGGATGTAAAGGGGAACTGCTCCTTCCCTTGTGAAGCAAGTTCCTCTAAGTCCTTCACATTGCCAGGTAGCCGAAGTGGGAATACGTACTTCATCAAACGAATTCCATGCCTTTTGAAGAAAGAATTTGTTGCATCTATCATTGCAGCCTTCAACTCAGGCGCATGGCTTGGAAGCTGCTTGAAAGAAGTTTCCTCGGTTTCCGAAGGAAAACCTGCAGGGTGGCTATGAGAACTTGTCGAGCTCATACTGATCGTAGAATGCAACTGTTAGCTACGCCAGAAAAGTTAGACAACTACCTGAAAAGCACTGCTATAGTAAGCTGTTTCAGTACAAAAAGGTCGTTCATTCTATTTAAAACAATTCTTTCCATTTATTAATTTCATCACTACTTAAATATACAATTCTCTGCCAGAGTTTCCATTCCAATTATCAAGAAAGCTCTGAAGAGGGCGAAGAAAACGCATCTACGTGATCTAGTAGCATGTCTACATTCCCGACAAGAAGCACAGATACACCATCTTTGAATTCTCTGTTCATGCCAAAAGCATCTCAAAACCCATAAAATAATGCCGTGAACTGCTGCTAATTTTTGAAAGGTTCTTTTTCCAAGAAAAGAAAGGTAGACTGTATATGCACGTGGCGCCAACTCCGCTGGGTGGCACCTTGCTCTCTCACAAGGAATTGTAGATTAACTGAAAGGGAAATATACTCAAGCATGACTGGATCCTAGTTTTCGTTGCGTCAATATCTTAAGTTATTGATCATGGCAAATAGTTAATAGTGTGCTACTGCCTAAGTTACCATCGAAAATTCACTTTCCCAATGTTCCTTCTTTAGAATTTAATTTGCATAGGCATTGTGTGAACGTGGCGTTTTTCATGAGTTGGCGAGACCAGAATTGTCACGTTCTGCCAATCGCACACTACAGACTTCGGCTGATATAGTTCTTTTATGCAAAGAGGTATTAAATACTTTAATTCTGCTTAGTTGGTAAAGAGGGTATTTTCGCTAATTCATATAATGAAACATAAACTTATTCCATGCTAATAACTGCTGTTTGCGGAACTGAGTAAGAGAATAGGAAAAATCATCTTACTTCTAACTTTTCGTTATTACTACCCTTTCATTCTCCTCCTCAAAGGTGTAGAAATAAGTGCATCTTAGTGGCGGGAAACATCGAGTAAATTGTCCGATAATTTCGATCATTCTGGTATTGCGACTCAATGCTGTTACATCGCTTTATATGCACTGTGATAACCTTGGGAGGAAACAGGGAAACTGCGGATTATTGGTTTAATTAATTTAAGAAAAATAACTACGTACTAAAAAGGTAATTTTGATAACGGTAAAATAATTATAACCATATAAAACAGTAATTACGAATAGGTGTTTCGCTCTGTCGCGGTACCACTGTTACATATTGTATAATTGTATAGAACAATCGGATAATCATCGCAAATTGTGAGTTCCCTTGGGATAGATGCAAGCGAAATTTATCCTAAGTATAAAAAGCGTTTCACCAGATTTGAAGTGAACTACTGTTAAAAGTCTGCTAACGTTAAGAACCATAGTAGTTGGTAATGCTCGGTCTTTCACGTTATGAAATTCACAGAAGTTATTCTCCATCAAAAAAGCAATCAATAAATTGCCTCATTCTTTACTCCCAATTACAGATAAATTGAATAAGACGAAAGCATTCCCTCTATTGCAGAAGTTTTGGATTAACACCTCTTCCTAACCTAAATAGACCCCGCGCACGCAAACCTCGAACCTGAATTACTCACTTTTGTAAATACAGACTGCTTTATCCTCCCTGATAATAACAACCGCAAAACCATTTACTTTGATGCAGAAGAAATTTTGAAATAATCACTTAGAATGCTGTTATTAGCACCCCTTACTCCTCATATACATGTAATGGACTCTTTACTTCATGTAAGTTTATTTTCTTCCAACTTTTCATATTTTATGAGTATGTAAATGGGTTTCATTATTTTTTTTAGCATGCAGCATGCGGCTCGAGGAATAGAATGTAATAACAAGATTAATCAGAAAAAAGTACAACATTGCGGTTTACGAGATTACTTTCTCTCCACATACAGTTTTGAAGATACTCATACAATGGGCATTACATGTGTAAAGGTGGTTAGCCTTCTTAATACACAAAGCCTGAAATGAAGAATATAACAAAACGAGCTTTGATGAGCAAAACTTAATTGGTTACTTGCAGCTAGGAATAAGAATTCATAAAGATTATAGGGATAAGTAGTATAAAGCTACAGAGAAGCATACAGCTACCGCAATTGCATAACAGCAGAGCTGCGGTAACATTACAGAATACAATCAATTATCTTAACTTAATTCATGTAATGCTGAGCGAAGATGTTTTTTTGTTTTTTGTAGTTGGTATTTATTTTTGTTTCTCTTTTTTTGGATCTTACTTTAGGGGTTTCATATTTTAAGAAGGAATTTGCTTTTTTTATTAGCTTGGAATTTACTTTAGAAACACGAACAAGAGTAAACAGTGTATCAAGGTGGTACGCTTTTTAACTTGTTATTTTGTTTTCATGCGCGAGGAAGGAGTATTGTGTGGTTACCGGGACATGTATTTTATATATTTTTATTATGCATAAGCCATGTAATGCATATTTGAGGGATCATTTGTTCTTAAAACTTCTCTTCCCTGGAAGGAAAAGCATATATATATTTTTAAAGTCTTAACGATTTAGCAAAATTTGTAGACCAATAGAATTGTGAATATCGTTTAATTCAATCAGTCGCTCTTTTAAATTAATAGCTAATTAATAGACTAAGACACGGCCCCCTGATTTCAAAGGCAGATCGAATAATGATTCAATGTAATCATTTTCATTTTAAGGATGCAATAACTCTAATGAAATGAAATAGCCTTTTAAGGCACTTTCAAGATACATGTTTTGTGCAGAAAAGTTGATCAAATTGAATCAGATTAAAAATTTACATTCTTTCTTTTATGCTACGGAAAGCATTACAGGGTGCAAGACTTAATTTAAGTATTGATATCCAATGCGCATATGATGGTATGATTTTCTTCGTAAGCATATAGGCATTTTGCACTCTGCTTTCTGTTACCTGATTTCTACCATGGAAGTAGCCAGCTTTCTCATTGGTGTGCGTACCCTCATTTCAGCTTAGTGCTATAAAAGATGCGCGCTCGCTCACCGCACACTAGCATTCTATCTGTATGTGCTATGACTATACTTCCTACATTTCCTGTTTGAAGTATTGAATATATTGAATAGTGAATAACAACGCTACACATAAGATGCAGGTGAGAATGCCTGATAAAGATCAAAGAAATTCAAAACAGTAGGAGAACCTTAGCTAGACACAGACAGGCATTATGACTACTAAGCTGTTGCTAAAAATAATTGCAATGCAGGATAGAAACTGTTCGTGTTAGCTAGCTGCGTGTATCGTGCAAACTCTTTCACACAAAAAAATCCTTAAGAGTTAATGATTGCCTTGAGACCCAACGTGAAATACAGATTCATATGTAGGTTAAGGAACCTCATTTTTATTGCGGAGCACGAATTGTAGTATTTCTCAGCTTTTTTATCCAAAAGGGATAACAGCCTGTTCATACTTGAATGCTCAGAAATACTCGCTGAAAACATACATATTTTATGTTTGCATATCTGCTGAATATTTTTGTAAATAATTTTGTAATGTTGCAACTGTATGAGACTTGCGCATCATATTTGTCCCACACTACTCTTTACCTATATTGTAGATGCCAAAAATGTAAGTGATTGCGCTTACTAACTTTTGTATTGTTAGAGTCAGGTGCTTCTCCATAGTTTCTACACATATTTTGGATGTAAAGCGATTATATATGCGCTTAAGCATAACTCCAATTTGCAATTTTTAAAAGTTTCATGATATTTCCTATTTTTTCTTTGCAAGAATTGCTTTATGAAGTATTAGTACGATACTTTTTTACAGAAAAAGGTAGAATTCTTTAGCATAGTAAGCTCTCAAGAAAAATATGATTAGCTTCTATGCTGTGTGATTTGCATTAATTACTTTTATTTTATGCTCAATTAGTTTATGGGCTTACATTGAAATTATCTTTTGGTACCATTTACTTGTGGTATTTTATGTATACTTTTCAAATTCCGTTTGCAAATAAGCATAAGTGAGCATAAAATATTTCTAACTGCACGAAATTTACGACAGTACATTTTTCTTACACCTCCGAGATAGCGTGGGTATTGTTATTTTAACAGACCTTATACTATTAGTATTCTTGTTATTAATTCATTCCGTTTTACAAAATGAAATCAATTTGTCCTATAGTAATAATAAAGTTTTTACTTTTTCCTGTGGTACTTCAAAATTTTTGCAATATACTTCACATCAATTTGGTCAGCTGCCAACATGTTAAGGGAAGTGTTATGGCAAAATTAGGTTCAGATGTATCTACATTGGCAGTTCGATTGCCTTTTGGAAAGCTACCAATTGGTGCAAAAGCTTTGAACTCTAAAAAACAACTAGATACCCCAGGTGCTAGTACCATAAAAAAGATTGATGCTGTTAGCCTAGAAGGTCTATTTGGAGATTCTAGTATGATACAAAGTGTTACGAATACTAGAGCCAATGATAATAATATAAGAACTGCTTCATGGGATTTTGATTGGATAGATCACGGTCGTTTTAATTCTACGAAATTGGGAAACTTACTTAAAATTCAACCACCAAGTATTTCCGCTAATGTTAATATCAGAATGCCTACTCAAATGCCGGGTTTCTTGAATTTTACGAATGGAACGATACTTCCAATCACTCAGCAGTTGCCGGGACAATTTCCCTTTGATTCTTTCAACGAGTTGCTTAATGTTCCTTTCAGCGGAGAGAACACATTTCAGCATCCATGGTTCATAATGAAGCGTAGGTTACAAAGTAACGAATCTAGGAATCGATTGCAAGATCAGTACAAAAACAATTCAACCAACTTAGATGATGAAGTTGCATCAAGAGAAGTGCAGGGATATGGTTTTCCAATTGATTTGTCCATTGACAAGAATTTTGCTACAAATTTAGGCAATCTGGGAGCAGTGGGGAACTTAGGAATTAATCAAAATGTAAATATTGGAAATTTACAGAATCTGACGTCCTTTTGGGGGCAGAATGGAGATGGAAATCTCGGATCGTTGGGAAATATGTCTCTCGGCAATAACTTGGTTTCAAACTTGGGGGCAAATCTCGGATCATTGGGAAGTTTATCTCTCAATAAGAACTTGGCCTCGAATTTGGTAGGAAGCCTAGGGTCATTGGGAAATCTGTCTCTGAATAAGAACTTGGCCTCGAATTTGGGGGGAAGCCTAGGATCATTGGGAAATTTACCTCTCGACAATAACTTGGTTTCAAACTTGGGGGCAAATCTCGGATCATTGGGAAGTTTATCTCTCGATAAGAACTTGGCCTCGAATTTGGGGGGAAGCTTAGGGTCATTGGGAAGCCTATCTCTCAATAAAAACTTGGTCGCGAATTTGGGGGGAAGCCTAGGATCATTGGGAAATTTGTCTCTCGGCAATAACTTGGCCTCGAATTTGGGGGGAAGCCTAGGAT
>JADAQX010001083.1:0-14772 GCA_015476325.1 Cardiosporidium cionae | reverse complement strand
CCACACACCATGTTCACAACTCCCATGCACGTTTGAACTCAGTTGCCCAATATTTGTACTGCTTCGCTTTGGTATTGTGGTGTCGGGATCGAATGCAAATAGAGTGTTTTATTTACGTTTTTTCGTTGTTCTAGTATCTTATTTACCGTTTACTCTCTCAGTATAAATACTACTTTTCTCGATTGAAAAACACTTTTATTTGGGCGTTTTGTGTTTATCTTTTTTTTATATATTTTGCAAAAATGATTACCGGGCTGAACATTCACGTGATGAAAAGGAATTTCCGCAGTATGTCTTTTTCATGTAAGATCGTAGCCGTACGCGCTTTCTTGCTTGAGGCATTTCGTAAAAGCTGCAATAATATGATTTATTCTGTTGCACTAATCTCATAATTTGTACATAGCACACTGTTTGAAACTTACCCCCCTCGTAAAAATTCTACTTTCTTTCTCTTTTGTATTTCGTGCTCAGTAGCAAAATGTAACATATACGCTCTTGCTTCACATCTTCTTTGCGGCAAAATCAGAGTATTCGTGCATACGTTAAATGCCAGTAACCGCTCAAGCTGTAAGCATTTCTGAAGAACAGGCTGCTCTAGATAATCTGTCTTAAGTATAACAAGAGCAGTATATCACCGCTTACATTATACCCGCCTGTTCGTTACCACTTTTGTTAAATATAAATAGCGCATTCGCATTTCCATTTTTGTCCATTTTTCCGAATTTTTTGTGCTACAGTATGTAGTAACCAAAAACTATGGCTTTGCAAATATTTTGCTTTATATTCCAAAGGTGAAATTATTCAGCATTTTCTTTCCACAAACAAAACAGTCAGCAAGTATTATTTCCTGTTATGTTAAAGGTGAAGCTTACCTAATGTCTCAATGTAAAAACGAGGAGTTTTTGCTACCTAAAATAACCATTTATTTACGAAGAAAAATTTTACCGCTTAAAAATAATTAACCCTGAGCAGAATACAAATAAAGATTCGTCATTATTATGCTTACATGAACATTTCCAAGATAATATGAAAAAATTATTCGCAAGTTCCGTGAATGAGTTAGCCACGGCTGTTTCCCCCTAAGATTACTCTATTAGTTGCCTAAAAGTGAAAGATAGGGCAAGAAATAATAGTTTGAACACGCCCTTGCTGCAATTCTTGATTAACACTACTAAATTGGGAATTCTTGAAGAGGAACCTGCAAGAAATTCCAAGCAGGTTTCTGAGTAGGATTTCACTGACACCTAGTGCGTATCCTGTTATCGATATTGAAAAAGCAGTCTGATAAAATTAACGTCTAATTTTCACTCCATTCTTGCATTTTAACTTAGTTCAATCACTTACTATTCTATATTTCGAGAGCAACATAAGTAAAATAAAAATCACAAAGGAAAAAAAAGATCAGGTGAATAAAACAATCACATTAAAGCAAGGAATCGAGAGTAAAAAAAAAGAGATAAAATGTGCGAAACAATTAGATCTGTATGCTTCTTAAAATTCAATTTTAAGAAAATTTAAAAGAAGTAAAAAAGTTAATTACCACAACACCAAAAATACTAGCTAGAAAACGCCCACCGATCAACAAAACGAGACAATACAAATAGGCCATGCTTTTTCAAAAACCCTTGCTGAATGTTTCAAAAAAAATCATCTTACAACTAGCCAGGAAAATAGAGGATGATGAATATTTCACATAGCATCGTGAAATAAATAGACAAACACAACTAGAAAATATATCCTGCATACTACAGGAAAGTAGGCCGAATTCCCGTATGATGGAATTCATAAAACAAAAAACTTAAAGACTTTAAAATCTTGTACAAGATGCAGCTGACATAGCAACTAAACGACGATGATGATAGGAAAGGATATGCAAAAATTCAGAGTTTATCAAGTTTTCTTTTACAAGCTCATGGATAAAATTAGTGTAAAATGCTTCTTTTTGGCTATCTCGCAGATGGACTTTTTCGTCAATGATACCCTCTGCGTGTGTAACATCTGCTAAGTCCGCCCTAGAATTCTCAAATTCGCTGCTACTATATCCCTTAAAATGCTTTGACATAATAGCATAAATTTCTTTCCATTTTTTCCGTAGAGTGATATCCAATCGCATATATTCCAGTACAAGCCATCGAAAAGCATCTGTTCGTCCTAAATCAAAAAGCTCACGTGTTGCACCACTTTCAGAAGCCCCCAATGCTATGCGAAATAGTTCCCCCCAAGTGAAATGAGGAACTACCAAATTTTGACTGTCCGTAAAGTAGTAAATAAAATGCCGAGGTGGAATAATTCCCAACAGAGACAAAACAGATAAAGGAGGTAAGCATCCATGTGCATGGTTAACAAGATGAAACAAATTTTGTACTGTACTCTTAGGGATCCAAGAGTTCGAATACATTGTTGTATGAGAAGCTACATCAGCGCAGGAATCATCGCTAGAAGAGCGAAGCGATGCGGCCACTCCTTCGTTTACTTGCTGCTCTGAGTCCACAGAGTGCGAGAAATATTGGTCTACCCATACAACTTCCAAATACGATAAAATTATGTCATCCATTCTTTGTAAATCTGGTGAAATACAACTCCCTGCCTCACCCAAAATACGCAACAGCTCCGCACTGAACGGTGTTACCTGGCAAAAGTTTTTCACAAAATTAGATGTATTGAATAGCATGAAATAACTAATTACAGTTGCATTTTAAGAATAGCAGTACTTGAGCAACTAGCTTATTACCTTAACATTGCGTGCTGAATTTGTGGGGGGGCAACCAAATTCTTTACGTGGAACAGCAAAGTATCCATCAACACAATGTTTACCTCGGCAGCGTAGTAGAGGCCAGGTAGAAAAATAGAAGGGTATATTGCAGCTAGCCAACACGCATTCGATAACATCTTCTTTACTCTCAAAATTAGAAATGAAATGACCCTGCAACGGAAACACTTGAGTAACAGCGACGGTAATCTTTCCTGGCCTTCTGTTTATTTTTTCATGCGCATCATCAGGAAGCATTTCATGGAGCGCATTGCTTAAAAATTCATACAAGCGACCGGCGGTACCTGACAACCAATTGGTATACGTAATCCGTGCACGGAATAAAAATCGAGATTACAAAAACAAATATGCCAAAACGAAATAGTAATACGAGTACTTAGATGAATGAAAGTGTGATACCTTCCTCTCGAGTGATATCACAAATGCTCTCCAGAATTTGCAAACATGCGGACATGTTAATACCACAACCTACAATTAAGGATGCCAAGGCTCCAGCCGATGCACCTGAATTTTACAAGTATCATGGATAATACTTTTTTTTTCCTTGCTTACTAGAATCTCAACGCAAACTTAAGAAAGGGGAAGCGTGTAATTGCGTTAACATAAGATTGATTGCCAATCACGTTTATCTAAATTGCTATAGAAAAACTTAATGAGAATGTATCTCGTAAAAGATTTTGAAAGAATAAAAACAATAAAATTAATAGAACGCTCATAACAGAAAACTATCATGTATTCACCAGACAATGGAACCTTATCAGTCACTATTCCAATTTCTTGAAGATAGCTAAGAACCCCTAAATGATACGAGAGAAGTAGCCCAGCAGGAGAAAAAGAAAAACCCAGGGGTGGAGAGTTCGTCAAAACAAAATCGGATAGGGACAGAAAAGAATGCTACAAGGGCAAAGAAATAAAAAAAATGCAGACATGTTTGAATGGCACAGAAATAAAATGACCAAAATGTACATGAAACTATTGATATGAAGTAATTAATACCAGAGGAATTAACTTAGTAAAATCAAGTATCACTGATTCTAATCATCGAACTCAAAACGCTCACTTTTAGCAATAAATACAATAGCCAGGGATAATACGTTTAAGATTAGATACTTACATCAAGTTTGCAGGTGGAAAAAACTGAGGATGAATTCTTTCTATTCAAGAAATTTCCTTGAATATATTTCAAAATTTGGCTACCCTTTATATCTGAACATATAGGGAAACAGCACAATAGACAGAAAAAAAGGATGACAAAAGCATCCGTTACCAAGAAACAACGCAAAGGAAGTGACTGTAAATCCATTTATGCTGTATCAGTTAGTTGACTAGAATCGCTTTATAGGATGATATAATTACCGTTAGAATCATGAATTTGCTGTCTTTCGTTCGCTGGTCGCAAAAGCTGGTGCGGAAGGAATTTTTCATGCGACTTTTGACACTCTAGCACACTTAACCGGCGACCCTCCTCTGCGGCATGCTTACGAGAGCATACGTTTCCATCACACGGCGAAGGAAAGGTGAAATCTTTTGTCTTAACAAGGTTAATGAAGTGCAAGCCTCCATTAGGAAGAGAATAAAGAGGTAAGACGACTGAGAATTCGGAGTCTCCGTTTGCGGAGATTGTGTAGCCGCAGAAATTGCTACTGGGCAGAGAATATCGAGAAAAAGAACTTCTAGCAGAGGAACCCGGGTTGTTAGAAAAAGGAGACGATCCTCTTCCAAAGATAGTGCTAGGAGAGCTTCCCATGCTTAGTCTTCCAGCGTCCAAGGGGACTATATATACGCTCTTTCAAAACACTTGTCAGCTACTAATACGAAAGAAGACAAGCTATCCGATATACCTCCAATATAAACATTGGCATACACAGAAAAAAAGAAATAATAATCCTCTTCATAGAGTGTGAAGCACATAAACAACAAAAAGTTGAATCATTTTCTATTTTGTTCCCTGATATGCTGAAAGTGCCACGCACATACTGCGAATTGCGTTGGATTGACACCCGCCACCGATACTACAAAATGCTCATGGTTGAACCGGAGTATGTGGCAGTGATTTATTGCAATCGAAGTAATATAATACACTTATAAACTTGCTAATTTTTTTATGCGTAAGTGCTGCGCAATGTGTGCTTGCGATTGCATGCAGTAGTGTATTTATCTTTTCTTCTAGTATAAACAACGTAACAACGTAATGTGTTTTCAAAGTACTGCCCATTAGTTATTAGCATTGTTCTTCGTACAAAATAATCGAGCCAAACTTCAGTTGAAAACAATTAAAGACTATGTTGATGAATATGTAGATCGATATAGCTTAGAGTTTTAGAATAGTTTAATCGATTTTTTGCTGCCATCATTGAACAATCGAGACCGTTAAGTTATGATTGGCATGTCAAGACACAAACTCCTGATTACAGTGATTGTTATTGAAGCAGAAGAAAAGCTTTTGTTCCATAGAAACTTTGATAAGTTTTATGTGTATTGTCAATAATGCTAGAATTACATAATTGCAATTTCCGTAAATATAAATGCCTTATTCTAGCTTTCTAGGTACCCGAGCAGACACGTCGTCACATATATATTTATCGTAATACTCATTTCCTACAATTTCATCATTTCTTTACAGGTTTGCTATTGCCTCACTCACCATATGTAATTCCTTGACAAATATTGCATACTCAAAAATAAAGTAGCTCCATTCTGCTTCGCCTGAAAGCAGGGAGTATTTGCAATAGGTGAAATTATGACAAGAAATGATACAAGTTTTTATTAAAACAACAACCTATTTGTACAAAAGCTCCTGACAACATATAAGGAACGACGATGCGAAATTGCGAACCTGTGAATTACGGCATAAATTATACTACCCGGCAAAATATAGAAACGCATTGATGTAATTTACATCCCTTCTCATGTTTGTAATTGTACAGAAATACAAAAGAATAAAAATAAGGCCCTTCCCTTTTCAAAGGGTATTGTTAGTTTAGATTCGTGTGCCCATATGAAATTGGAGACCCGAGTTTCTCTCCTGAGGTTACATATCTGTATAGTTGAATGCAATTTAGAGCACGATGGAAAAATTTGTAATGCAGTCGTGGCACTGTATCTTTAATTTTATGCTTCCAATTCTGTGTATTGAACCATGTGATGTTTGATTGTAGTAATGCTTATGCAATCAAGAATTTATTCGTAAGCAAAAATGTTTAAGCACGTGGTGCGTAGTTAAATCATTTGCTGTAACGTTTAGTAACAAATATGACCGTTCCATTAGAACGTATTTTCACAACTAATAATCATGGTCCCTTTGAGAGCTGATAAAATTCAAAATAAAGTATTCTTAAACCTCACTGTCTTAGTTGCTTCTGGTTTCTTAAGTCACTAGCCGAAACTATAAATATTGTGCTTGGCGAAACAGGAAATACTAATACTGGTTACGTGGTACTTTCTAGGAAATTTCAGATTTTGCACACGTATCTGTTAAGAACGCTATGCATGATTCAGCGAAGGGGCACCTACCTGCATTGTCACCCGAGAGTATTGGAATATGGCACTACTTTTCTCAAACGAATTACTTCATGTATGTGAGTGAACCCATGCGGAATTGCATGACTCCAGTGGTAACAACGAGTGGTAAAGCAAATAAAGCAAGCGACTTTTTCAGGATCACTCAAATCTACATAAACTGACAAATTCCGTAGAAAGATCATAGCGACGAATGTCTAATTGTTTTAGTCTCGTCTTTTCTACGAGGAAATATTATTTTTATTTTTCCTTGAATTAGAGCGTAACGATATCTGCAGATAGGGCATTAATTCTTAGTTTACCACGAGTAGCACTACAACGCGAACTTATTCATCTTTCGTCTTCTGCATGTCTATTCGCGCTTTCCTTGAGTGTTGCATGAGTATGTCAATACAAAGTAACGTAGTTACTCTGAAGCGAGTGAGCTGCATCACCATGCTGTAACTTACTGAACGAGTAAGATTTCGTGGCAAATTGATATGGCTTACTTTGGATAAGCGGATGCACTGAGGCTAAGAGCAAATAAGTAGTTACACAAATGTTGGATGCCGCTACCTTGATTTCCTACGTAAAAGCCAAAGTAATCTAAAACCTCTGTATGACGATGTAAACAAAAATGTTATAGCATTAACGACTCCCGCGTACAGCGTTACTCCATTTAACATAAAACCTTACCTATCCAGCTGGAGCAGGCAAATTAACATAAGTGTTTAAAAATTTAACGGAAATTGCTAATAAAATTGGCGAATATATCAAATCATACACCTGACGAATTACACATGTATTTACTCCATAAACCAAGAGAGAAATGAGTAGAGATTTAGCCTATGTTTTCATGAGACCCCTTGCAGATTTTATGGACTCGTATAAAAGCATTATTCTATATAGCAGTAGTGCTTAGAAATTTTAATTTTACGTCCTCAACCATATTTAACGCTCAATGAATTATACTTTCGTGCTATTTGAACGAGTTTCTATAGCGAACATCTGCATTAATGACTATATTTTGAGTATGTTCGGTAGTAAGACTGGACCCAAATCTTTCGCGTAATTTTGTGAGATGCAAAAATAAGTAAATTCAGGGAGAAATGATACCGTTGCTTCGATGTGGTGTTTATTTTAAACAAACATGAAAAAGTAAAAGTGGAAAAATTCAGCACAATAAAAAGAACATTTTACATGAAAGCAGACTAGCCAAGAAATTTACAAATTTTTTTATTTCAGACAAGAAATCTATATACATTTACAAGCAACAATTTTAACAAATTCTGGTTGTTTTCCCCCAAACTTGGTAGTGCCTTGGCTTATTTTTGTCAAAAGCTACACCTCCTCATTAGCAATCAAAACTGTTTCAAAATATTGGGCGCGGACATGATTTCCCACCTTATCGTACGCCTCAACTTTCTGAATGATTACACGCAATTTCATAGAGCAACTTTTATTCAAGTGGTGCATTAAAAAAGAAGTTGCTTACTTCGAGAAACCATGTGCCTGGAGTTGAGCCACGGGGCAGTAGTGTTGTGGCCTCAAGGTGACCATCTTCAGAGCTCTATTTTACGTAGACTAGATTACAATTATTTTCGTGTGTTAGACTTATACAATTTATTTAAATTAAAGTTTCAATTACCAATATTTCATATTTAGGGATAACTTGCAATACATCTTTCTTCGATAGAAATAATAAACTCTACATATTTCTATGTAAAAATAAAAAATGACTTAAAGCCTTAATTGCCAACTTCTGTCGTACTCATTTTTATTTTGGTAACAAAAAATCAGTTTTGCTCGTGCAGCTTTCGCTAGAACCATCAACAAGAAAAGGGATTGCAAAAAGCATTAGCCAAATTTTGTTTTGCATGAGACTATAATAAAAGACTTACCACACCAGTTACGCGAAAAAATCGTCCATGCTCGGTCCCATAAGGATCCCTCAATCTAAAAGTATTCTCAAGCATCATGAAAATGCAGTAGTTTGCTTCAGAACTCAAATATTTAAAGTGATATTTTTATGTATTTTCTATGCCAGACTAAACAATAAAAATGTTCAAGAAATGAATTTCAAAATGTACGCATAGTATTACCTGTAACCCACTATATCTAAACCTGATTTGTCATCAGTTATTGATAAATTGATTGTTACCTATGTTATAATTGTTATTGTAAACAAAACAAATGACAGAATATGTAGTCTTTAATGGTAGGGTGAAAGTGCATCAATAAGACGACACAAAGAAAAAGCGGTTAAAAACCCACGACACACGATTAAAATGCTAAAAACTGTATGGTCCATTCATTTACAATCTGCAATTCATAGCAAGAGCGTGAGATTTTTTAACATGGTTATCACAGAAAAAAATTCCTAATGTCGGCATACCGTGGTTTCACCATCTAACATCTCTGCATTCGTAGGTACTGCAGATATGTTGACATGATGAATCGTTGGAGGTGTAATATCTGGATCTCTTTCAGGTATGTTGATAGTAATTGATTCATTGTGAAATTCTTTGCGCATAGTGTTTCGTGCTTTATCTTTTGCAACTAGTCGTCGCAGTGTATATTCCGCACCCCTTATATACGGTGAAAGTTTTTTCATAGTTGCAGCCTGCCATAATTTTGAGGTTTTTGAAAAATAAAGTCTTGTATATAATACTAGGAAAGTATTTACAAAGAAAAATACTGTGCTTTAGCTTCCTGTTACCTGGTAACAAGACCAGGCTTTTTTATCCTTATCAGTTGGTTCTTCTTCGAAACATTGCTCAAGAGGGACCTGGATACAAAAAGGATTTTACATTTTAAGCAAACGTAATTTCATAATGACGAACCAATCTTTCACAAAAAATAGAAATCATACTTTAGGTCTTCTAAATTCATAGAATGTGATGAAAACAATGTAGGGTAACAATGATATAGAAACGAATATTGATGAGCTCAGTGAGTAAAACTAGGGAAATGGTTAGTAAATATGAATAAATAGTAAAAGTAAATGAGAAGCTTTGGCGCAGACGATGAGCCAATTTTTACAAGTTACTCACGAGTTTAAAAAAAATGTTTTCCCGTTTTATTATTAAAGTTGGATCAAATGAATAGAGAGATCATATGTAATTCTTTCAAATGCTCTTTGGGGTTTCTTCATATCACTTAGTACTAAATTGAAAATTTTTGCTCCACTCACTTTTCTGATGCCATCCCAACCTTCCATTTCTCTCCAATTCTCATTTTGGCTACTAGAATAAGGAGGCCCTTCGTTCCCTGTTCCTGCATGCCAAGAATACGCTCCACCAGCTACGCGGGAAACATACGACGAACAATGCGCAAGAGATCCTTCTTCCTGAATAAGTCAGTCGTAAACCATGATATTATTAAGTACGCCATTCTGGAATGATGTGCACTTACGAATTAATATACTGCGAAAGAAGGTGGTATTGAGCAGGAGTCTTTGCTTTTGCCTTCAAAATATGAAATGATTGTTTATAATTAACTTGCAGAAAGCACACAAGAATATACTTTGATAAGGAATGTAGTTCTGAGGTAAATGTCATCAGAAATTGATTTCAATGCAAGTTGTGCTGATCCTGGAACATATATGGGCTTTTGAAAATCTTCTAGAGCATTATTAACCCATATGCGAAGCCCAAAATCAGCCATTCCAATGTGCCGTTCTAACCCTAAATTATAAATTTGTCCAATTATTAGAGAATGAGCGAAAGACAAAAGTAAAGTCGCAAATTGAAAGAAAATCACCTATATAAGCCAACCTATAGCAATTTTTACATACCACTTGTGCCGCTGACTGTTAACTGAGATGTGGTCCAGATTCCAGAACGTGTATTTTTATTCAGATTTATGTTGGCAATCAAATGATATCCACATTTAACTCCATCTTTCGGATGTGCATATATATCCATAAAGGTATCCAAATCAGATTGTAGCCTGCAGAATTAAACAATATCAATCAAGTATTCCGCGACCTGATATGTAACAATTATTATTGTGATGGTTTGTAGTGAGTAAGTTCGTAGAAGTTAATACCAAATTGTATTATTGAGAGATTTGTAAGTTCGTTTGATATGTGATAACATTGAAAGATGAAAGCGGGAGTAGATGAATGCTAACGATATCGGAAGTAGTAGTAAATTCAGGGCGATAGGATTGTATTTGAGTGCACGCAAGCACAAACCGACGTGCGAGTAGTACTTAACCCCGATGAGGAGTGATTAAAGTGAGGGAGGAGATTCTTCGGAAGAGGACTTCCTTTTCATGTAAGATTTTTATTTAGAGTTATCGTTTCTTCTTTATTAGTTATTTTTGTAAGTGTAAGATATTCTTCTTTATGTAGTTTAAGTAAGAAGACTTATTAAGTTAACTCTCGCTTCAGGAATTCTTTTATCAAACATTTGTTTTACATACATTATCTTCTTTGCCATTCCACTACGCTTGCAACTATTCTAACATCCCAGCAGATTCGGCAATCTCATAAAAATCATCATTACATGATATATACTCAAAGCCTATTATCGGTCGAACCTGAAAAAGATTTTTTCTGCGCATTTTCCTGTGTTTTTTCTACTGAAAAGGATAAAGTTAACTTCAGCTACTTTATCTTCAGAGGGCCCACCTAGGACCTAAGAAACGTAAAATTTTATCAACTCCAAATTCGTTCTTTCGCCTCTTTTATAGCAGTAATTTTCCTCTAATCATCAAGCATTAGCAGTATGAACAATAAGTTTTAACACTGTCAGCATACCCGAACTAACACCTTGCGAATCCTCCCTGGGTAGATGAATGATTCATCATCTAAGTTTAGCACCTGTGAAAAATTATTCAAGTGGTACGTTACAGCAGTCATGAAAGCTAACCACATTGCATAATTTACCTCGAAAGCTTTTTGCGCAACGGTTTCGAAGTGAATTTTTCCCCCCATCGCGTTTTCCTTTATCCAATTATACTTTTTTAAAGCCCTTCAATGCGGACGAATACAAGATAAATGAATGCAGTGAGTATCTCAAGCACATATCCAATGAAAGGTACTTAAACGGAGAATATTTGTCAACTACAAACCGTGTTTGAAGTTTCTCTGGATTTCGAATATAGTAGCACATGGTTTCTGCGAAGTCTTCATTGGGTCCCTTCCTGTGTCCGTATCCGGACACGAACGATGTTTGATCTGGCGTTAGCCATTGGTCGGGATTGTCAGGATTTTTATACCATTGCCCTAAAGTGATCCAGCTCTGTATATTTTAATAAAAAGGCAAAGAAAAGCTTGTCTTTTTCTTACTTGTAAATTCATTATTTACTTAAAAGTAACCTGTCGAAGTGCCGATGGAAGCATTACTAGATGGATAAAATGCGAAATTTCGTGAAGAATTAGCCGAGCCACGTTAGGATAGTGGTGAAAACCACTTTCCATAAATTCTATAAACGAATCGGTATGTTGTATTGGCCATGCTATTGCTGGTGCGAGGGGGTGGAGCGGATGCTTCAAGCCATCCTTTCGACGGAACAGGTATCTTAACCCCGTAACCTGAGATTTTGTTCATAATTCTTGCAAATTAGCCCTATGATTACTATTTTGGCGTTTTGTTTCTTTTCCAAGGTTACCTTATGAAATCCTTTTGGAAGCTCTTCCCACGAGGTTGCAATTTCTACCAGTTCTTCCGGGTGTAAGTACCAACTTTGATATTGTTCTGCGGAGTAGCCGGAGAGATTCTCGAATATTTCGCCGTTGTGCCGGGGATTCAGAAGCTGTTGCAATGACATGCATTGTGATTTTTTATGCGTGTAGGCTCTATAATAAAACTTGTTTTTAGAAACAGTCGGACTAACATTAATTCCATGGCGCTCTTCAAAAAGGTTATGCATTCGCCCTTCATCATTTAAACAAAATGCTCTTATTACTGCCTTGTATAAACGCCGCGAAAAAAAGAAGGCGTTTCTTTGTGTACCCTTTCTCATTTTCTTCGAATACTGAAATGCATGTCGCGAAATCTCAACTGTTTGCGAGAATTCTTTATTTTTGTCATGTTTGTCGTCGTATACGTTGATGTGGACATCCAATGGATGCAATTCTCTGTCAACTAACAGCCAACGTTGTTTTTTTTCGTTTTTTGATCTTAATTTGAAAAATGGGAAGTCGTCTATAATTGTCAATAGACGTTGAGCATATGCAGCTCCCCACCATCCCTGCAGGATTACCCCGTAGAACAGTTCTAACTTCTTGGCTGCTTCACTACTATCGATCTCTTCTTGGTTATCGGGGATGGAATTCTCTGAGTATTTAGAAAGAATGCAACTAGTTATTTATTATAGTGCATTGCGTAGCAATCTAGTCGCTATTTCATATTCATTTATCAAATTGAAAAGATTTAATCATGGTTGCAGACGTTTTAAGAAAGATTTATCTTGCGATGGAATCAAGTTGATAACTTCTTCTCCAAATTGCAATTTTGAGTTTAAACTCCATTTGTAAAAGTATTTGTCTGGATTTTTTTGGGCATATTTTACTCTTATTTTTGTGGAATGTTGATTATCGATGAAAGGGCAGGTACTCCGTTTGCATGGGATGTTGACAGCTTTCCCCCCTTCCAGAAAGTATCCAGAACCTGTATATGAATCAGTAGAGCTAATGAAATTTGCAATACCATAGGGAAATCGCTACACTTTAGGGTCTCACCAAGTACTTTGATGTAATATTTTCCTTTAGGTAAAGAAAATAGAAAATTGGGGTCGGTGGCAGAAACTCTTTTTTCGAATACTCCGTCAAAGATATTCCCATATTGTGAGCCAATTGTAACAATGAGGTCTTTTTCTTCAACCAATCCATCAATATAGCCACTGACTGAAAATACATCAGAAATTTGAGCAGACGATATTACTTAAATTTTCGTCTTTTATTACTTTCTGATCGCGATTGAAAAGTTAATACGAGTAAATTTTTGCACTGTATTTTAAAAGAATGGTTTCCAGTTTAATTTTTCAGACCTTCAAATTTAGGTGCTATTACAAAGCTTGCTTCCGAAGAATCGAAATCAGCGTCAGTGGAATTATGAGAAATTCGAAGAAAGCTTAATTGGTGCCTATTTTTTAATTTGCAGTCCTCGCATGCTCCTGGACTTAATCCAATGGGAGGATAATGATAGCCATGTTTTGAGTCTGAATAACATATTTTATGCATTAGAAAGCTATTGGTGTGAAATGTTTGTTGTAAAAAATCTTGATTTAAATAAATTTGCAATTGAAAATTTTGTGTTTTGAAGTTTATTTGAGTAGTGCAAGTCATTAATGAAAATGTCCTTCCGAAATTGAAGAACGAAGAGTACTTACTAGGAAGTAAAGATGGGCTTAAAATGCTTTCTCCACTATGAAAAACCAAGCAAAGCACGAGAAAAAAAGACCAATTCAATTTTAAATTTAGCTCCATTTTTTTCATAATTCAAATTACTCTGAACTAAGTTTTGTTTATAATTCTTTTTTTATTAAAAACTAAAACATTCAATAAACACAAAATCGACTAAAGCTACAAAAATTGTATGAAAAGCTCCTAGAGCACCAAGGTTGTAACTTGAAATGTAAGAACTTACTACTGTGGGTACACTTTTTAATAAATAAAATTTTGGCAACAAATTACATTGGTTAATGGCACTCTCTGTTAGCTATTAAATAAGGGTGCTATGAAAGTAGTAAAGCTACAACGTAGCCAGCAATACCAAAATAGTCTACTATCGTGGTTCATAGACATTTTTTAATTTTAGCTTTGTTCAGTGGCACATTGCAAATGTTTCCAAGCGTAGGATTACACTGCTAGGGAGAAATTCTTATCCGATAAGATTACGCTAGCTAATTTGTCGCCAAATGGCGAAGATAAAGTATTACGTTATCCCGTGGAATTTTGTTCAGTTTTCATAATAATTTTACGTAGCTCGAAGGGTATAGTTTAATGAATTTCAGACAAAAAAAAGAAAAGAAGTGTGACACACAATGGAAGAATGATGTTGAATAGAAGCAAATATTATTTAATGCTTGTAGATTTTCTTATACAAATGATACGCTGTTTCACTAATTGTTTACCAGAAAATCGAATTAGCCTTATGACACCGGATCGCGAATCTACTTTGGTAAAAGGCTTTACATTTGGAATAGAGTCAAGCTTTTGGGTCTAGTTTGAACGAATATTTTTTAATATAATTTTGATAATGTAGAGCATGAGGAATTTGCTAGCAACTTTTTGCTACAAATATTTTTTATTAATGATGACTGGTAAGAAGTTTTATCTAAAAAAAGTAGCATCATTGGTATTGTCAGGAACAATAATAAAATACATTGAAAATTTTCATGCACATTTGAAGCACTGTTGTCAAATATGAGAAAATGAGCATTTAATGTAATTTATGAATCAAGGTGCAGTAACACACTAAAAGATGAAAATTCTCGGAGCTTGTAAAGTGGATATCAGCATATGTATAAGAACAAGCCTGATAGTCGTACGA
>JADAQX010000014.1:0-180860 GCA_015476325.1 Cardiosporidium cionae | reverse complement strand
TTGTGATAGAGATTTCCGCAAACCCTCGATTACTTACTGCGCTGTCTAGGCACGCTGCTACGCAAATGACATCAAATGCCCGCTTACTTTTTCAAAGGCGCACTTAGCAGACAAGCGATCTTCACGTCTCTCGGCATACGACTGTAGAAAAATTTCGTATGTACACAGAAATACTTCGCAGATATTACTATGGCAATGTGAACGTAACGTGCGATCGGAAAGCTTCACTGTAAAGTATCCACGAAATACGAACAGCAACTCCGCGAGTATGCTTTTGTGTGTAAGCAGTTATATTTTGAACAATCACAACACCACTATGAGATTGTACTATTTAATTACGTTCTGTTTTTCTAAGATATTCTTAACCTTCCTCCATGCAACATGCTTCAAAATTTAATCTGCTGCTAGTTTATTTTTAAAATTTACTTCATCTATTTTACATGAATTTGAGGCTCAGTCAAAATGCCTTCGGTAATCATTGGAGTAATCAAATTTATGTGTGGTCGCCTCTAACCCTATTTCGGTCTTACATCCAATGCGGATAAACGTTCATTTCTTCCCTCTACAAAATTTATAATCCCGCAACGTTATAGGGGTTTGGCTTCGTTCGTTCACCTTTAAAAATAATCTCTATTGTACCATGAGAAGGGGTCTTTGTTTCCGCCTTGTAATGCCTGGATTTCAATTGTAGTTGCGTGTGTAACATTTCGCTCCTCCTATCGTATATCATATGTAGCGTCAGTATGTGTATGTCTTCAGCCGAATCCACTGTGTTCAAGCCGTATTATCACTCATGGGAAACTTTACCAGCGCCAAAAGAGGATCCGAAGTGGATGTTACACACTTGTCTACTCTATTTCACAGAAGCAAGTGATGCAAGGGGTACTTCCTCATTTGTTTCAAAAAAGGTGCTCTTTAACGGGCAAAACGTTTCATGCAAATCGGCCTATAATGGTCTATCTAATACGTCTGTCGTAGTACAAGGAGATGAAAACAACTCACCCTTTGTATCAGCTTCTTCAAGTGACAAAGCAAAGTCCACCGTTGGAATTAATTCTACCAATCCAGCTACGTTTCTCCCTGATCATCATTGGGAGAACGATTTCCTTTTTCTTAATAAAATACAAATAATTGTGAAATATGCACCGAAATTGTTGGTACCACTACGTGTCTTATCAAGTTTGTGCGACGCTCTGTGTGACTTGTGTCATAGCATAAGATCTGTGATAGCAAAGAGTGCGTGCCTCACGATGCAATTTATTGCAAAGGGATTCTGCTCTATCTCTGCTACTGATCCTTCTATGGATACAATGAATTTAGAAGAATTTTTGCGCGTTCAAGACTTTTATGATCTAAACAGTTTCAGCAACTATCTACAACATGCTTCTTTAGCTTGGACCTCAAATCGGAAGCGCAGAACTCATTCTTCACCTAAAATGGACTTCAGTAACAGCTTGATAATGGCAGAACTATTAGAGAATGAAAACTTTGCCCTGATGCTGCCGGGTGGTCAAGCAGATATTAGAAAGTATCCTATTAATTGTGTAAAATTTGCAAAATATCTTCTGTGCTCTCGCTGCCTTCCCCATCTTATTTTTGCCAGCACATCCGAAAAAAAGTTTGTTGCAATGGCTGCAGATGCTGCAGCGAAAATGTTTGTTCTTCCTGAAATGAATTTGCAGGAAGCAATGAATGTATTTTGTTATATGTGCAAGAAAAAACATTCAAAGGTGTTTTCTTACATCTCCGAGCTTTTATTTGAGTTGATTTCAGCTGTCAAAGATACGGATTCTCTTGAGACTCAAATAATTGGGCATCTTCTAAAAATTTTACTTCATGATCGCCTTCCATCTACGAGATCGTATGCTCGGAAAACACTGCAGCTCCTTAAAGTTAATCATGGAATCGAGGATAAAGCTGCTCAAAAATTCTGTTCAGATTTTCCTCAGGTTGTCCAGCTTTTTGGAAATAGTTGAGTACTTATTTTACCAGCCTATTCAATATGTCAAGTCTCTATGTCAATCGATTTTTAGCAGGAAAAAATTATTTCCTGCGTGGATTCTGCTTGAGAAGCGGCATCAACTATATATAGTCACCCTTGTATGTACACTATTATTTTCAAATAATACTGCTGTAAAATATGTATCATGTAATAGAGCTACCGCCTCAATCTTACGTAGCAACTCCAAATAGTCGCTTCATAGCATATCTGATCATCATCGCTTTTTTTCGTTTTTTGACGAATAAATTTGTTAAATTTTAAAAAGTAGAACTTCTATCACTTTTTTTTCCCATTTCTAAAGTAAAGCGTGCTTGTTGTGTTATTTGTAGAATAAATATGGTATTAGTTGATATTTATGGCACAATTAGGTCCCCCCTTCGATAGTATTTGAATTTTTATAGAAGCTTCATCAAATATGCCTATTTTAGTCCATCAAGTATTCGTTGTGTTTAAATGACACTTCTGTAAAGCTTTTAGATACATTTGTATTTTACTGGAAGTTGTTCCCTTTCCCCTTCATATTCCGCTACCGACCAGCGCTATTTTTTACTATTCTAGTTTGTCATTTTGGAGATATATAAAAAGATTATTCCATTTTTGACGAATACGTTTGCATATTTTGGCTCCTTTTGTTACGAAAAGAATGACCACGATGGTAGAAATGTTTACCTAAATATTGCTTGATGAACCGAAACCGCCTTCCAGTATTAACGGAATTAGCTTGTGCTCTCGTAGGCTTACAAATGAAATAAAATAAACATTTAAGCGGGCATGTGTCCCATCTACGCCCTAAGGAAATTACAAGAACTTAATAAATTAAATTCATAAGAATTCTCTGCGACAACCAAATACATAGCAAATCGCTGGAAAAATTTCAGATTTGATCCGTTAAAAACGGTCACCAATTCCGAAAATAAAAGAAGTTTAAAGATTCTTCGTCAAGTTTCTAGTTCTTATGAGTACTGCTTACTGAAAAAGAGCATAAATCATACCACAACTACTTATGAAAAGATTTCAAAAGTAAGAAGGGCTAAAATTGAAATGGAGTGTATCAGTGCAAAAAAATATTACACAAGCAGGAGGGGCAGATATCGAAATTTACAATGATTCTACATTTAAACGGTAGGAAAGAGACAAAAGAATTGCATGAAGAAGAACTGCGTCACTACCATGAAATTTTTCGAATGCACACACCATTTTGTGTGAAAAAATAGCAATATCAGCGCACTAGAGAATGAGTAACCGACAGGAAATGCCTAAAGAATGAGAAGATGAAGAGGGGAAACATTCCATAAGAGCGTATCCGAAGCTTCCCACTTTGAGAGGCAATTTTTATCAAAATATGCTACGCATGATATATTGCGTCTATACAGGGCACCAAGTAAAAATAAAGGGGCATTTAAACGTTTGCGTTTAAGGATGTATTCAAGACAAATGAATACGAAAAGATGTTGCATTTTTACCAAGATGCATCTCCGTGTGCAGTAAGTTACAGTTTTAAGCATAAAAACAAATTCTATTCATTAAAGACAGACGATCCTCTAAAGCAACACTTCACGCCACAGCCAGAAATCTGCGCCAGGTTTGATCCCCCCCCCTTCTGTAAAATAAGAAGAAAATTTCACAAGGCTGTCCCCCTCTCCAGATTTTGCTTGATCTCCAGAGAATAATCGCCAAAAGCACGCTCAAGCTTCTTGTTAAAGACTTTATTACGCTCGTTTATATAAGAGACATCCTCATCTTCTATATGCATGCGACGTCGGCTAAATGTGGCGCTGCAATAACAATAAAAATAAGGTTGAATGTCTCTCTTCTCGTGCTAATTCCGTAAAACAAAATCAGAAAAATATTTACGCAGCACTTGAAGCAATAGCAAACTGTTCGTTAGGGGACTATCTCAAATGAAAATGCAATCAAAATGATTAAACTCTATTATACATGAAGGTCGGCTACAAAATAACGCGGGCAACCTGTGTGTAAAGCAACTTAAAATAGCATACCGTTTCTTCATTTGCTTATCCAGCATATCCACTAAGCGGTCCTTTGCTTCATCTGTTGGCTGAACAATAAATAAAAATGCAAGCATCACGCATCATGTTGAACATCACATACACAAACAAAAGCCTCTATGTGTTGAACATTTCATGTATGCAATTCAAAAATTGTTAATCCAAATTTTCTGCAGAACTATCTTAACACTCACTACTATCCAGTAAGCTATAAATATGTTAGACGAGTGCATTCTCGCTAACAAACAAGTCTATTAAAAATGTAAATTATATTCCACACTAGGGGGAATGCTACGAGTTGATTATACCTTGAAAGTGCCGCTGATTAACGCATCTTGGGTGTTGTAAAATTTGTCACCTAATTCCTTCTTTTGCTTATCATAATCTTCTCTTTGAAAGGACGTATCAGCAATTCTATTCAAGAGACACAGAAACAATCCAATAATCCTGTAATACGATAGGAACTATCCTTGAGCATTATGAACTATGGAGAGATGAAGTGGATGAAGATCAACAACCGTAGAAGTACGAGTACTCCATGAAATCAACAGTAAGATACTCAAGAAAATCTACCCATAAAAGGAATATAATCTGATGATCACGCGCAGAAAATTGACGGCTGAGAAGCTTTTATATCAAACTATAAATTCAGAGAACTGTAATCCAGTATGACATAGATGAGGATAATTTAAATTACTGCAAATGGTGCTGTGCCGGTCTACAGCACGTTTGCAGTATTTCTTTATCAATTTTGACAAAAACAAAAACGTATACGAAGGAATGCTCTATCTAAAACGTGACTGCGACGAATGAGCTATAACAGAATTCAAGACTATAAAAGATTTTGCTTCCTACCGTTTTTTATGCGCTCGATACAAGGCATCTTGATTAAAAACATTCCATCCAAATGAATGCTTTTTCTTCTCTTCATTCACTTTTTTATATTCCACACTATCCGCTGTTTCCTTTAAGTGAATATAAAAAGTAGAACACAAGGCTTCGTAGTAAATATTGGAAAAAGCGTGTGTTTATAAATATCCACTATTTCCATACTATATTTTAAAAAATAAGTACTGTGCACATCAGAGAGTTCCTCCTATTCAATTTTTAATGAATATTTTTAAGAATTCCAAAAAGAGGATTTTGAGGAACCGATCATGCACAAATGAAGAGAAACTCTACGCATCCAAATAAAGTCTCCGAAACAAATAAAAGAAAAATCGAGATATAAATATACTATACTTTATCCACTGAAACGGGAGAAACACTTGAAAAATTCTCACATTTAAGTATTCTTTTCCTTTAGGCACTATAAGGCTCGTTTCTGTTTCAGTGGCTTTTGCATCCGTATCCATCTGTTTTTTTCGAATCATATACTCTTTTGCAACCATCTTCTTCTCATAGAATGGATCAGCAAGCCGCTTTTTTTCTTCAATAACCTTTAAATAGAGCAGAGTCATTTTATAAACAAAATAAAAGAAGGGAATTTATGAGTTAGGAAGTTCTATTAGGCAATTAAGAAGCATACACGTAGGCCTGCATACCATAAATGCCTATTTTAAAAGATATAGAGGTAGATGAAGGTGCAAATAATATGCCCAAACTACCAAGAAATTCAATGTAAATTCATCTCTATCGTCCATAAACTTTGAAAAGTATGCCTTGAGTAGAAGTATACCTCTTTGTTATTCTGCTTTCGACTTTGACTCATTCTCATACGTAACATAAACAACTTTTCTTCCTTGGCATTCTGAAATGGCCCATGGGCAAGAATATCCGATGTTTCAGGAATTTCCATTGCTTTTTCTCCTCTAAAAGATTCGTTCGTTGAAATTATAGATTCTATATTCATTACAAAAGAATGGAATATGTATATGACATACTCTCTTTCGACAGTGAAACAATTCAATATTCATGGCTAAGAGAAACAAACTAAACCTGTGTCTTCTATTTGCTAAAAAAAATTCCTTCTTTAAAATACTTTTCTGCACATGTAAAGCCTGAGAGTTACACCTATTTCAAATAAAACTATGCAAATCTATACCACAATTGAATTATAAAAATTATGTTCTTCATCTCAGTGGGTTCGAAATCAGAACCAGAAAGCAGATTCATTATAATGAAACATACAAGTAAATTCCCTCATCCAAGTTTATTCCATAGAAAGAATAAGATTACCTGCAGCAAGATTTGAATCGGATGGTAATGATTGCGTCGCTTCTCGTAAAAATTGCTTCCCTTTTAATGCAGCACCGCCTGATTTATTTCCCCCCTTTGAAGCGGTTTTCTTTCGCCTATATGGAAATTGTGTTTCTTCTTCCTTCTCTTCATCATCTTCGGCACCTTTGTCTGTATTTTGATCCTGGGTAACAGAACTCATCAATTCTTCTACTTCCTTCCGAAGTTTAGCCATAGGATTGGTTTTGTTAAGGTTTTGGACACCCAACTGACCACATCCTGCCGTAGTACAAATTCATTTCAAAATAAGAATAATCTTTTCTATTTCAAGCCTATATGTTTTTGATGATGTGAATGAGAGGGTTTAAACATATACTGGAATAGTCATTCCAAGTCCACATTCACAGCAAGGTCTCCATGGCAAGAATGTACTGCACTAGCAATAAATACCATTTCCGTCAATAAACTCAAGTTCATCTAAAATGCAATTTGCATTTTCAACCCATGCTTTGAAAACTTACATTTCTCCCTGTCCACTCGTAAAATAAATTCGAATGTTACTTACTTCCTTACCATTAATAATAATAGGAATTCGAGGGCAATCATTTGTATCAACGGGGACAGCTTCAATTGCCCGAACAACTTCCATCCCTTCTATGAGTTGTCCAAAGACAGTATGCTTTCCGTCAAATCTTGGGATTTTCCGTAGAGTAATGAAGAATTGAGAACCATTACTATTCTTTCCATTATTTGCCATGGATAAAACACCTAAACAGATGCATTTTCAGTAATGAGCTGAAATCACTTGCATTATAAAATTCTTATAAATCAACAGCAGTTCTCTCAGTTGAAATATTTCCCTTCAACCCGTCGTATGTATATAAAGAATCTTACCAGCTTGAGCATGACGGCGGGAGAAATTTTCATCCCTGAAAGTCCCACCATAAATACTTTCTCCGCCATCACCATTATTTTTGTCAAAATCGCCACCTTGCAAGCATGTGCTCTTTAGAAGGCGAAAAAATCTGGACCCCAAATAGGAGAGGGGCTTGCCGCTACCCTTTGCGTTGCCATATTCGCCTGCTCAAAGAATAGAGAAAAAGAGAAGCATCGCACTATTTTTGAAGCTAACATTTTTCAAATTAAAATAAAGAATAGAATCAAAAACGAGTGCTGTATCTATCGAGCGGCAACGCTCAGTGGCAGTAAGCAATCGCTTGTTAAAGATATACCTTCCACATAGAGTAAAAATGAGCCATTTCCTTTACAACACAGAATCGCTTAAACCGTCACAACAAAATACAATGTGTACTACAAATCTGCCTGCTCAAAATTAATGAGCAAAATCTTCTAAATAAGCATAGGGTTGGACACTCAGGACAAAAATCACCGTCATACAAAAGGATTACGGTAGCGAACAATAGGACTTCAGCAGGTATAGAGTAGCCTTATCTACGTATTCCTATGTTCTCATGGCAACTTGGCTTACAAACTTACCGGTACAAAGCCCTCTGAAGTTTTCAGCGGTCTTTGGTGTGACATCGGCGAATAGTTCGAAAACAATTCGTCCTCCAGGATGGCTACCAATGCAAATATCGAAATAAACATGCGGGTTTCCTGGCATTTTAAAAGTTGATCAAACGAAAAGTTGATAGATAGGAGAAAGTATAATATACTGTAAGTAGAATAGCTCACTACTTGATCTTTTGGCATAAATTAACCGAGGAGGATGAGACGAAGGGCTGTCGAATTTTTGCCAAGGAGGCACAGTTCGGCTCTCTTTGTAGCAGTGCGGGTGCTCTGAGGTTCGCCTTCACTTCGAACTAGACGTCGACAGGAAGAATATCGACGAATTCAACTAAATGCTAATTCTTTTCCTAATCGTTAAACCCGAATACTATGTCTGTTGACTAAACCCAAAGCCATACGCTATTGCAAAGCCTCTATTACGCAGTAAACTGTCAACAGATAATAAATATCGTATTGTTATCTCTTTTTTGACATGTCGTTAGAGATCAACAGACGAAGCTCTGTGCTCACATGATTGTTAAATAGCTGCATTCAAAAATATATCTAAGTTTCGATGAGCGGCTTTTATTCCGTTCCGTAGCGTACGCTTCCAATAAAGGCCAAATAGTTATACTCAAAATATCGAAAACTTGATACAAAAAGAGAAAAATACGGAAAGTAGGTTCGCTATAGAGTCAGGAGTAATCAGAAGTGCAAATAACCAAGTCAATGTACTCCGTGGGCAGTATCAAGTTACAAAGTGAAAATATTGTTATAAAACTACAGCCCCATTTTTCAATTTCTATATTGCAGTTACCTGTAAAATAAACAAAAAATCATTCTAAATTACAGAAATAAACTGCTTTATTCAAACGACATACTATAAATGTAAAGAATAGTACAAATAATGAAAGTAAAATTGGCAGTAACCAAACTATAGCGAAGTAAGAATGCGGAGATTTCTTGCACATAACAATACTTATATTTGGCTGCAGGAGTGAAATATTTTTATTTTGGTTATTTTTATTGTTGTAGACTTTGTCAAGGTCATCATTTTTTTGTAATTCAGTGGATAATAGACCACTCGGATATACCAGAAGCAAATTACGAACATATCAGTAACTAAGGGTGTGCATGTCACTTCATTACTTTATTGAATGGTTGTCTTGATCACTAAAAATAATGACTCAAAGGCATCGAGAGTCGGTACTGAATCTTACAGTCATTCCTTTGTTTTCCTCTCTTCCCCTTTCGGGGCAATCAGTCTAGGAACTGGCGAATTCTTAATAATCTCGTCACTCCGCTTTGCCCCGATCTAATGGTTCCCTGATTCCTTGGAGCCACTAGTTGCCACTAAATGATTAACGAAACATTTTGATTCATGATCTCAACAGATAACAGCTTGGAAAATTATCACTTCCTTAGCTTCTAAAAATAGCAAATCACTCAAAATTATGTGCACATGCACACATCATCTATCGCTGTGTGTAGAAACCTACACTGCCAGTAGAAAACTATAGAATAATAGAATATGCATTATCTCTACTCCAATATGCGCTATAGTAAGAAGAGAACAAAAATATACGTCCCTACAATTCAGCCAAACAGACCAAGAAGCCCCAAAAAGATAATTCTAAAGAATTTACAACAAAAACAAGTAGATAATTAATTACTCCATGTCCTGTCCAAATATTACATAAGCTTGCAACTTCCCGGAAGCAATGATTAGGCCAGGTGAATTAACTAAGTGTATATACAATGTGTCCTAGCCTCGTAACTTTTATGGGACTTGACGTCACCTTGCTGCAACTGTCCTCTTTTACTTAAGGCTTTTTATTCTAAAAAAATCATGGAAATGAGTGACAAAAGTGTGAACTCAAACCGCATATCGCAAGAAACCCTATGAAGGATTAATTTTAAGTAACTAACATAAATTTCTCAAAAGCTAAAACAGAGTAACATTTAATGAAATTTTTTATATATATTGTACACACAAACAAACAAACTTTAAACAGTCTTGGAGAACAAAAGGTTCATTCTAACATTTTATTTATTTTAAGAAAAGAAAGCCACACAAAAATGTTTTTAAGTAGAAGTATGGTAAGTGCTGAATGTATTTTACATTAAGGATAAATTCAAATTTTTGCGGAGAAATACAAAGTGTCATCACAAAATTCATACAGTAATCTTTTTGATTGTGTCTTAGTCTTGCAATGTCATTTTCCATTCAATTTGATTAAGCATTCGTTACAAACACAACGGAGTTTATACATTGTGAAATTATCCTGTATAGATTAATATAATTTTTGTCTATTTTAAGTTGGAAATTGTCACGGAGCAAGAGACAAAATAAGGATTATTTGCCAGTCTACAATTCATGAAAAAAATGGAAATATTTTATCGCTTGTAAGTAAGATATTAATCTGTAATCGCTTTATGCTATAAGCAAAAACAACATCAATTACTATAAGCTAAAGCGGAAACAAAAATTCTGAAAAGACAAAGTGCATACTAGCTGCAATGGCTACATATAAGCGAGTTTCACATCAAGTTGCAGCCATATTCATTTGAATTGGTTCTAGTTACAAAATATTTCAATTACAGGCAACGAATTGTACGACTGATGCTCCTGAAAAGGTATCTGGCGAGAACGAATGATCTCAGGAATATTTCGAAGTTGCATTCTTGCTATACATTCCAATGATGAGGATGTGTTTTCCCGATTATCTTAGAAGGATACCAATTCTTGTTACGAAGAGCAATTTCTAGCATTAGAAGTACGTACGCATCGCTTGCCGCATATTCCAATTGAGGTATAGAAAGAGGACGTGTATTCCAATTTGATAACCGCAATGACTTATCAAGAGTAGCATTCAAAATGGTTTTGCTTAAGTGCGATAAGCTTCGACATTCTACAGAAAGAACAAAATATGTCAAATCATGTATAGATCAACAAGCCAGATAGAATTATAAAAACTAGCCTAGCTCATCAAGATATTAAAAATTTTATTTACCCCAATTAGTACCACCTTAAAAAGAAGTTCGTTATAACATATTCCGACTCTTTTAATATATTTTACATCCCCTTGAGAATATTCAAATATCAGATGTTATATACCACTTTCTTACTTAAAGTAGTAGAACGGTAAGGCGAGATAGTCTTTTTTTGATTAATAATATGATACTCTTTCATCCACAATTCAGTCAAAAATTCTTTTTGGCTTGTCAAACATTGTGAAGAAATAGACGAATCTGGTGCAGCACTGTCGCTACAAACGCCTGCTCTCACATTTTCAGTGAATGAGGAATGTTTCCTAAAACTTGTTTCTGCTAATTCGGTAGCCAATTTCACTCTGCCAGTCTTTTCATTTACAATGGAATTTATCTCCTCTTCGGTAGTTTGGAGAATCCGTGGTTCTCTATTAGAAATGCAAGAAAAATATAAACATGAAAAGCATTAATTTAATGAGAATGGTAACACAAAAATCAATACAACAACTATTTTTGTGATAAAAATTGACATACAATTCATGGTAGTACCACATAAGTTAAATCTCTTGTTTTCTACACAAATGAATTTCTGATATAACCCACACATGTATAATACTGTTACTGCAAGTGACCTTAAATCTATGCAATTGACTATTCCAGCTAGTAGAGCATCGGTTTTAAAAAAAAAAGAAAGCTGCCGAGCATCGTTTGGATGATCATACATTAACTTGATAATGAAAGGATTCTTGAATAGCCACGTAAGCATATGTAGAGTCATATTTCGATAGGAAATATCGGAATTCAACATATCAATAAGAAAAATAGACTCCTTTGTAGCAATGGTAAGCAGGCTGACAGATTGTGGCGCTGTCCACTCTATATCTAAAGCAACAACTAAGAATGCATGATTGGTTGATTCAGTGTCAAAATTGATTGTTATTGAAGCAGTATCTAAAATAGCATTATTTTCGAGGAAATCAGCATTGTCATGCTCAATTGTACTTTTTTCCATTTTATGAGTAGCTGCATACTGTTTCTGTAAACCAAAATCATGATATAAACAAGAAAAATAGTGCTTCAAGATGCTGAAGGCCATACTTAATTGCTTCGAGGAATGAATCCAATAAATTTTACGAGCAGGCAGTGGGAGTTGATAAGATTTCGAAGGCTGTTCCTGCTTTGCAGTGGCTGCAGACTGATGCTGCTGTGAGGCAGCCACCTGATTTAGCTGCATTTCATACAGTGTGAGCAACCCGCTCTCTTTCTGCCAATCCACGGGGCGAGCGAGTAAGTCTGAGTGTTTCCAAGGAGAATTGACTTCGTTTACTTCCAAAAGAGCCGGATGAATCAATGGCTTTCTTAAGAGTTTAGTAAAATTGGGACTCATTTTCACAACAGACTCACCAGACGCTACATTTGACTCACTCAACACCTTTTCTTGTAATGAGAGTAGCGCATATTTTCGTGTCACAGCGTAACCCCATTCATCATGCAGTAATCCTACAAATAAACAATCACAAGTAACTGTAGCTTCACTAACAAAGATGTTTGATGCAACGCATAAGACTATCATCGCTCAACAAAAGGATCAAGTTAAATTGTAGCAAAAGCAATTCAAATATTTTTGGGCTATTTTTTGCTTACATACTGCCAAAAAGCTATACTCTGCGGACCTGTATGAAAATTTCTAGATTCGAATGAAAGTACAACTTGATCTCTCAATTCTCTTTGCGGCAAGCACTTCATAAAATAATCAAGAAGATGCTCCGAACATTTTTCAGACACAACCTTCAATACGGTTTTCAAGGTAAAAGAACTCCCAGCCAAAGGAGTATCGAGCGTTGTGTTCTGTAGAAGCATGAAATATAAATAGAATATATAGCTTGAAATAGAGAATTAAAATGTTTTCATGATTAAGAATTATACTTCATTACCAGAATTAAAAAGAAGAGAGAGTGTTTCCAAACAAATCTTATTATTTAAGCTTTCATTACAGTTTTCTCTAGATATTTGAGGACAGGAAAATGAACAGCTATTTATGATCAGCAGCATTCGAGTGGTCTTTTGGATGGCTTTCCAAAAACAGCTTTTCTTTCCATTAAAATGAAAGTTTTATAGCAGCAATTACAAAGAATATCCGCTAAACTTATAGCAATAGCAGAAGCATTTCCATGTGTAATTAAATTTAAAGCCTATGCGACTAGCAAAACATTACACGCTACAAAAACAAATAAATGCAAAACTTTACGTATGGCATAGTTTTATTTCAATGTTTCCAAATGAATTTGTAATACCTCCTCAATGGCAAAAAATGCCGCCATTTGGATAGCTAAGAACAGGTTAGGTTTGTTTCCATACAAATACTGATAAAATATCGTTGAAAAAGTCTCGGTTGCTATATGAGCCCGTAATTTGCTGGAACTATCAATAAGAACCAATACAGAAAGAAATTGTGAGGCTCCTACTGCATGAAAAAGCGAATTAATACTGACGGAAGATTTCATCTTGGAGTGCTGGATGAAGAATTGATGAAAAATGTCTTCAAAAAGCATTCGCACACTTTCTGAATCCACTTTTTTCAATTTAGGGCTAACAATTTTTACAACATCTGCATTTAGAATTGCAAAGAACATCTCCTTATTAGGTATTGAAAATGGGGATGGCGAAAACAAACACTCTAACGTTTCATGAATTTCGTTGGAGAATTCCTTCAGTCTATATGAATTTGTGCATGCAAAACAACATCTTCAAGTTAACTTCAAATTTATCATGGACGCAGTAAATGTATACAATTTCAACAACAAAAAACTCCTTATCCAAAGAATTTTACTTTTATCAAATGATCATCATTTCATGCATACTTCAAAAGTGTTTTTCTCTTGCAGATATACTAATACGATTGTATTAGAAAATTGGAATGATAATATTCATGATAGTTCTTACAACTCAGTACGGTTATTTGTATGATCTCTTAGCGCATCTAAACAGCGAAAAAGGAGGTTTCCAACAATTTCTTGCGCTTTTCCTTCCGCGCAAAGGGCTGGAATAAACTCGTAAAGCCGCTGACCCCCATGTACCCGAAACTTTAAAGTGCCTCTTCCAATTACAGCGGAAGGTAGAATTTGGCGGAATAGAAGGGCTTTAGATAAGGAAAAAAATGGAAACAATGCCATTTTCATCATGCCCCTACAAGAGCATCGCCACTACCTTTTTGTTTCCACAGCTGCGGAAATGGGAACGCTACGCATAGGTTGGCCATCGGTTTTGAAAAGGAGAAGTCGGCCTTCTACAACGAAATTTCTAACAATACATACTGATACAACGAAATTTCTAACAATACATACTGAGTGAACTTTTCACCAAATATTTGAAAAAATAAGTTGCTACTTCATCCATTTGAACATCTTAACGGAGCGTTTAAACAAAACTTTTGACAGAGTGTAGCCCTCTTGGATACAAACATGCTAGCTATAATGCATGCAACGAGCCAAAAAATGAAAAGAAATTTCTTCACATGAATAGACAAACAAAAGTGGAGAGTTCAGGGTTTATGCCTATATCTCTTCCAAATACCTACGCAATAGCGAACATCTAGCTGTGAAGTTGCTCATACAAAAATTCCTTAGCCCACACGGAAAATGCAGTGATGTAACACTTTGAACGGGAGCTCAGTAGCAGCGCTTTTCTTAAAGTTACCCTTACTCATAGAGTAGATGTGTAAAAGGTTCATATTTTGAAGTGTCAAGGTATCAAGACTTAGCATTGATGGGAACAACATTACAATTTATTTTTCGGGGAAAGTTAAAAGGACTAACATAAAATGAGAAGACCGAAGGTAATCAAATTTATGCCTTTATCTTATAATTTAACGTATAGTTGGCCACTATTAAAGGCTTGCAGAGGCTGTCTTTCCGGGGTATTTTCAAAAGCGCGCAAAAATTTCACTCGTGAAAGATGATTAACTTCTATAATTGCTTTTTTTCTCATAAATTTACATTTATAACAAGCTGATTTCTCATTGAGATTGTTCTCTAACTTTTGTGCAACTTCACTGTAGCTGTTTAAGAATGATTGTTGTTTCCGCGCAATCCATCATTTTTTGACACGGCCAGCGTTGGCAAAGTGTCTTTAATAAAATACCGAAACGGGATTTTGCAAAAATCGTAGCGGATCTTTCACTAACAAGCATCGAGTGAATAACAGTTTTTAACAGAAATTATGTCGGATGAAGAAACAATAGGATGAACGCATCAAAAGCTCTCCGAATATGTTCACCTCTTGTTATCTGTATATAAAGTAGAATAAAATTATCGTATGGTGGGTTCAGCGTTTGTAATCTATCAATTCTGTAATTTAATTAATTTACCAATTTGTGCTGCATTTCTTAAGTATGTAATCATAGACTATTCAAATTTGTCAAGAATCTTTTTACATAAAGCAAAATGAGTTCAGTAACAAAGGCGAATTTCGAACATTTGTGGAAACAACGCACACTCTTAAGCACACTTGCAAAAAGGAAACTAAAACAGTTAATTTTTAAAAATTTCTAAGCTGTAAGAAAAGCAAAAATACATGTATCTCCTTAGCCAGAGAAGAAATGGTACTGTAAGCGCTGTTGGTATCCTTTCGAATAAATTAAACATTGAAATCATAGAAATTGGTTTCCTGGTGCTATAATGTACCCTAATTCAAGGAAAATGCTCTCCATTTTTTTCAAATTTATTTTCATTATCTACAGGAAATGGCATGTTGGTAATGACTGCTTCTATGAAAAGGTTTTATTTTTGTGTAGCAATTGCAGATGCTATTGACTGTAAACTGTATTAAAATATCATCACAGCGAAGAAGTAAATATGCTAGAGAATGATTGATGCGGAAAGAGATGGTCTAGAAACCGCAAAATAGCAACTCCTTAAAAAATATATTGAACTTCTTTGAAAAGCGGTAATTCAAACGAAACAGCTATATGGTCAGTTCATATAATACCATGTCTGTTTACACTTAAGTGCAGCTTTTAGATATTTTTTTTGATTATTTATACTGTCGACTATTTTCTTCATTTCCAATAGTCCATTTAAAAAATACAACCAAGTCTACAAAAACAAGTAAATTAAATGGCTGCAAAACGCGATTGATAACCAGGAATATAAATTGAGACAACTTATTTGAGTAGGCCCTCATTTTTTATTCAAAGCATACCAAAGTTATTGCATATTCCTGTTTGACTCCAAATTTTTGTTGGTGACAAACGTAAGTAATCGGAAAAATTCAGGCAGTTACACCTACCATATAAACGTAACAAAGCTTTGGAAAGAATTAAAAAAGGCTTTGCTAATGGTTCTAGACATGAGAAAGAACTACTTTACGTATGACTTTCCCTTAGTGCACTTGCAGTTTCGCACTGTTGTAGCCTTGTGTTATATAGAGGAAAGCTTCTCCGTTCTAGCCTAGTGCTTGATGATGATCATCTGCTGAAATATTAGCAGCACTCTCCTACCGTCTTTCTTACCTGCAGCTACTCAAAGCACCTAAGTGAGCAAAGCAACTTCATTATTTTTTATGCCGGAACATATCCTAGTAAGAAATTCTACTATTCATTTTCTTTTAATTTATCATCATATTTCAACAGTCAGCTCAGAGTAAAAACTGAGATTAGCTTGAGTAAAACAAGAACAACAAGAATCCACTTGTTTTATTGAAGCGTATGTTTCATTCACTGGCCTTTTAAAATCAATGCAGCTTTTTGTGAAATATGGTGAAATGTGGTCTCCCCTCATAATATTTAGCTTAGATAGCATTCTTAGGTTTTGTTCTAACCAGCTACAAATTCTTTTCACTACATCGCTTTGAAATACTTTCATTTTCCAGTATATTAAATCGACACAAGTTGGGGTCTGGCCCCAAACGGTTTGGATTGAACGTATCTCGTTCACACCCTTGCGGAGGAGTACCGCTCCCAAGTTTGCGTGGCCTTTGAAAAATTATGAACTCAGTAAAGACCACAGATTCTGCTATCCTTTAAGAATAAAATGTTATAAAAATGTGTATAGAAGTAGAATTTGTTACTAGGATACAGAAAAAAAATATACCTTTCGCGATGCAAAATTGGTTGCGTAACCTACAAGGAAAAATAGGTGTAATTAAGAACCTACGAATAAGCAATAACTATTTCTAGAGTAAAATGGCTTGAAAAAGTGCCATTTTTTATTGTTTCATGGGTTTTTGCCTTCTACGGCTGCTACGTGTAATAAATATAAATTTATGGGCTATTAAATGTCAAGTCGTATCCCAAAGTTTCTAACTCACCTATCGAAATTAACGCAGGTGAAAGCGGGCGGCACATAATTGCGGCGAATCCTAGAAAAAGACTACCCCTACTGCGCTCTCCCCATCGATAGCAATCCTTGCTCCCATCCAATGACCAAACTTTTACTTTTTATGCTGTCTCTCCCGGTATATGTGATAAAACGGTGAAATCTTCCTTCTTCTTTCTCATTCATTCCGCAGCAGATCTATAACTTGCTGCTTTCGCCTATGAACCTTTTCCCAATCTGTCAAATCGTATCTTCTCATAGAAATAAAGGGATTGTTTAATAAACTTTCAGTTACTTTCCTTTCGGTTGCACAGCATCTTTTCAAACAAAACGTTTCATCACATTCGAGATTAGTCCGCAGTTTAGAAATAGTCTTTTCAGGTTTTGTCTGTAGAGTTTATTGATAGAATGGTTGTACTGTTCGGTTAACGAGTGTTTGGCACACTCTTAGCGTATAGAGGTAGTATAAATACTACCCTTTCGTGCTCGTCCACCCTGCGTACCAAGTGTTTCTTCTTTAGCAATTTATACTAATTCCTCCTATCTTTACTTTCTTCCTTTTCTTCTACGAAATTCTTTTCTGAAGGTTGTCTTGAGAATCACACTTTTCGCGGGATTTTTTTAGGATTGTATAATTTACCGCAGATTTCAAAGTTTGGTCTTCTTTTATCATTGCATTTGATCCGTTTAAAAAATGCGTGGGGAAACTTTCGAAGATGGAAAGATCTTTGTTGGTGGTTTGTCGCAAGAAAGTACTAAGGGTATGTCTTAAAATCTTCTGTATCTTCCCTGCCGTTGCTTTTTTTTTAGCGTAATGATGATCAAAAGCGTTACCTTCCTTTACTTGATTGTCAAGGCGGTGGAAATATCTGCAATGTATGTTTGAGGGATTAACAAGGAAGCTGTCTTGTCGCAAACGTTTTTATTGAGGCAAATGACAGCATTCCTCCCTTTTTTATCTTAATTTTTCTTGGCTGTATTTGTTTTACAGAAACTATGCGACGCCATTTTGCTGAATTTGGTAATATAACTGACTGTGTCGTTATGGTGGATAATGCTACGGGTCGCTCCAGAGGATTTGGATTTGTTACATTCGATAATGCTGAAGCTATCGATGCTGTACTTGCTTCAAAGCAAATGCTGGACGGGAAGGAGGTAGGTTTT
Source organism: Cardiosporidium cionae (assembly GCA_015476325.1). Classification (NCBI taxonomy): domain Eukaryota; phylum Apicomplexa; class Aconoidasida; order Nephromycida; genus Cardiosporidium; species Cardiosporidium cionae. The sequence continues at coordinate 162,693 of JADAQX010000014.1, read as the reverse complement.
ATTTGAAACTAGGTATTGGGATAAATGAGTTCAGCGTTTAGTTTTAACATCTATAGGGGCCTTGTTTAATCAATTACTTTGTGATAGATTTCATAGCAATAGGTTTGAAAGGGATGGCCATTTTGTATATGATCCTTAGAGTAGAATACAGTCTTACAAGAAATGATCACGGGAAGCAGATTGACCGGGAATTTTATTTCTGGGTGTTGAATATGAAAAGGATGGATGTGGAAAATTAAAGGAGTCCCTACAATGCTCAGCCTCTAAACTTGATTTTTTAAAGCCTTTTTCTGTTTTTTGTTGTGTCCCGCAGCCTATATGGGCAATATGTTACACCTTTATTACATTTGTATGAGTAGGTAGACTGTAAGCGCGCATGTCCCCGCGAAAGTATGAGCCACAGTAGTCGAGACACGTCCCAAGGGTTAAGTAATTCGCTCAATACCGATAAGATATTCGTAGGCGGTCTACCTGATGTTTCCACAGGTTATCGTAATTTTCAATATTTTTATATTTAAAAGTGTAGTGGTGTGAGGCAAGGATTGAGATAATTTTGCGTATGTCGGGAAGTAGAGAGTTCCTGGAACTTGTAAGGCCCTGGTGGTGTATAAGGAAAGATTTGATTGCAGTTAACGTTTGGTACGAGCATTGTAATTGCGGTCTTCGATGATCCTATTAGAAATGGTATGGTTAATGTTATTGTGGAATGAACGTATTGCCAAAGTACTTCTGCTCTACGGATATTGTGTACGTAATTTTATCCTTTGGAAAGGTAAATGATGTTTTGTTAATTTTAAAGATTGTGCGCTATTCTCTAGCTAGTATTTTTCATTGGGATATCGAATAACATCAAATGCTTAAAATTTTTATTTTTCTTTATCTGAGAGGTGTATAGAATATTTTCTGTTTGTTAGTTGGAGTATATCTCGCCATTAGCTTTTTTTTGTTGCAAAAAAAGTATTTTTCCTTATTCTAGCATTTTGTTTAGAATGAGATACCTCCTTTATGCAGCTCTTGGGTGTAGTTCATTTTAAAAAGAATTCAAACTGATGTTTTATGTTGGTTTGAAGCGATGGGAGCGTTTTTAACGGAGGGAAACGTTCATATGAATTTTTCTGGCTATCGAAAGAGGCTGAATGTGATGGATTATATCGCTATACCCTTTTTCTGATGTAATCTTGATTTATTATTTGTTTTTACAGAGGAATTTAAATCCTATTTTGAGAAATATGGTCGCGTCGTGGATGCTGTCCTAATGACAGATAAAAGCAACAATCGTCCGAGAGGTGAAGATGCATGCTGGGAATAATTTATACTCTCTTAAGAACAAATGTAATTGTGAGGATGGGTATGCTGTTGTACTGTTGTATTCTCTTATTTTTGAGGCATTGTAATATGAAAATTTTCTATACAGGTTTTGGCTTTGTGACGTTTGAGAATCCGGAAGTTGTAGAAGAAGTAGTTCGTCATTACAGCAATCATCAATTACGCGGAAAGTGGGTATGGAATTATGATGTTGCTCAACGTGTGTTTTGTTGCTATCAAACTTGAATTCGTTTCTGCCGGAAAAATCGCGTTAATGTTGGAAATATTCGCTGAGTTGTTAGATTGGCTTGATAGAGGCTGTGTGTTGTTAAAATTTTATGTTAGAAATTTGGTTACCGCATGAAATCCACTCGCTAGTGCGATATTGAGATTTCTTTCTATACGAGTTGACATCTAAAACGGCTGTAGAAAAAGCCTAATCTGTTTTTTTTTCTTTGTGATGCTCCATGGGCTATTATTTTTTGCGAATCTATAGAGTGTATTTCAAGTTTCGATGTTCAAAGAAACTTTAGTGGCTTTATTGAAGTTTAATTTTTTACGATCTAGGGAAATTATTTGAAACTCTTAGCCGTTTTTAGGGTTACCATATTTATTTTGAATGAGCAAGAGCTATTTATGTTTTATTTTCTTAGGTGGAAGTGAAAAAGGCCACTCCCAAAGAGCAAATGAATCGTGGCGGTAGAAGTATGGCAGGCGGAAACTTATATGGAGGAAATGCTGGCTATCCAAAATGTAAGTGCATGAGTGAGTAAGCAAAGTGTAAGAGATCTCTGGTATCGTAGGGATCGAATGGATGCGATTCTTTTTGTGTCAAGCAGCCTGTAGTTTGCACACATAGTTTGCTAAGAGAAAAAAGGAAAGCGGGTAATTTAAGATATTCGAGCCAATGGCCTTAGTTTTATGAATAACTTGTGAAGAATTTCTTCGTTAACTTCTCATTCATTGACAAAGTAAGGGTTTTCATGTTTGCAGGGTCTTACAACGGCTACGGAATGGATAGGCGAGGGGCAGGCAATGCTATGTACGCTATGTATGGTGGAAACACATATTATGACGCTTATCAAGGTGGAAATGCTTATAGTGGAGAAGGAGCGGGAGCTCGTTCTGATTATTCTTATGGAAGGCCTAGTCCTTCTACCGATACGTATGGGCAGGTAAATGTTATCTATTACAGGGGTGTTGAGACTTTTGCGAGTACGTCACATTTTGGTTTGAATCATTTTAATATATGGTTGCTCTGTCCTTTTAGCAAGGCTTATCATACACGCCAGCAGTGGCAGGCGGTTATGGTGTAGGAGGTGGCAACAGGGGATATGCTCCGGGTTACGGAACATATGATAACTTGGGACAGGCGAATGCTGCCTATAATAATTATGGAGCAAGTGGACAATATGCGGCAGCTGCTGGAGGTACTTTCTGCTAAGTGTGGTAGTTGTTGGAAACGATTATAGTTAGTGCATTCTGCAGATATCCACTTTTCTTTTCTATTGTAATTTGGCGATCATTTGCATTTTATCTTTTGAATTTTTTGTATTCTTTTCAGTTTATGCTCAACATGGTCCTCAACGAGGTAATCGCTCTATTTACGGCCGCTCTTTCCCGTATTAGTATTCCACACCTCCACTAGTGTTGAAGCCTCTATCTTCATTTCATATTTTCTTTTACGAGAAAGGATGCTTTGCTTTATGCACATTTAGATTGTCTTGTATCTGATAGTTTTTGCTATATTCTAATGTATCAATGGAATAAACTACAAAACAATTGAAACGAGCAAATTTGATAATGTCCTGAAAGTGGTTCCAACATTCATCTACCAGCGTAGTATATTTTATACAATCCCGTTGTTAGCACCGTAATCGAGATATTGTAGCGTTAACTTATATTATTAGCAGTACGAAAGTTGTAAAGCTATTGGTGTAGTCGGGGAGGGAGTCGAATTCCTGCTCATCTTACATACGCCTTCGCATGTTTTTGATGCTTGTACGAAAAGATGTTTAAATCGTCCGTATATTGTACCTGCATATGTAAGAGAGAATGCTGTGTCAACGAATACCCTATCAATTATGAAATTAGCAACGCAGTTCGTAGCATCTACCACAGAAACATAATGGAAGTTAAATAGATTAGGAATAGTGGATCTTTGCACTTGTTTTTATTCTATAAAATGTACTAGAACGGAAGTTTGAGTGCATTCTTAACAAGATCCATAGAAGCCATAATTCATATGCTAGTTAAATACTGATCATTTTCTCGGTAGAGGAAAAAAGTTAAAGCTGAATATTTTTATACGATATAATGTGTTTGAGCATAAACAAGTTTTCTCAACTATGGCTATAGGCATCCATTGATAGATAAGAACGGAAACGTAGTACGTACTGTAAATTACCGCTTTTTAACCGTTTAAAATTATGAGCAAGCATGCCTGTGGATTGAATTTTTGTTTTACCGTGGCTCAGAAGTTATTTTCTTAAGTAAAAATTTCATTCATGAAATTTGTTGCTTTTCAGTGTTACTATAACAGTCATGTTTCAAAGATACAATTGTCTTCGTACCTCCTTCAGTTGGGCTAATCTAAATAAATCGCAATTCTCATTTTTTCATGTAACAAAAGGTGCATATGCCCCAATTTTACATATGCTATTGTCTTTATATGCATGCATGACTTTTTATATATAAGTTTATTTTTTGGTAACTCTTCTAGCGCAATCCAATTTATCCAAAGAAAAAACACTTTGGGAAAATATTTTTAACTTTGCATACTAGATGGAAATGCAGCTATTCTATTTCTACGTTTACGTCTTATGTTCACTGGTATGCAACTATACATAAAATCTCTACATGATATTAGTGGTAACGCTTCGCATAAGGAATACGTGTTTTGTTGAAAGTGATGGTGGTTAGATATTTTTGCAGTGCGCTTTATTTGAATACTGCATTTCGTCTTTCCTAATGTCGAGATAATTTGATTTTCTTCTCTTAATTTAACGGTATTTTCGTAACGTGAAATAGTATTAAAAATTTGTCGGTTTTGAAGAATTTGAGCTATAGTTACCATGTAGTTCCATGGAATACATGGCATGGATTTATGATGTACTTGGTAAAAATGTACTAGCATTGCTCGACGAAAGCTTATACAATCTTTTTAGTTTGAAGAGTAAGCCATATAGAATTGCATGCGTTTTCCAGATTGGGTAGCTCCCAGCATTTCAATATAAATTGGGAAAGTAATTTTGGAAAAGCATACGAATAGTAGCACGCTGGCAATTTTTCGGAAAACCAAAAACACAATGAAAAAGCACTACTTGAAAATTGCGTTTTATTTAGTAGCTCGCAACAATTTTTTGTGGCTCTTACATTTTGTTTTAATATGTAGTGTACTCGAACCAAATCGTAGCCAGAAAACTTATGGCAGCACTGCTACAATCATAAGACAATCGCTGCATGACTTTTTGTTGAAACGACGGGCAAGTAGCTTTTATAGTTAACGCTACTCAAATGGTTAATTCAGCAATTATCGGTAATTTCATAGTAATTTGTTTCATTCTAGTTTTCAAATAATCTGTATCCTATCGTAGCAAGGCATTTTACCTGTTTAAGTTGTGCTGCAATTCTTTAAAATGCAATTTGCAAACATTGCACAAGGTGCCGAAGGATAAAGCAACTCATCTCGTGCCATTAAAATTTTATCGAAGCATGCTTTCGGATTTAATGGTCACTTAACGCCTTGCACCGAAAACTTAAATTTTCGTAAGCTGCTCTCTAAAATAAGATTGCGAATGCGGATATAAGATCCTTTTTTACTCCACGCAATTTTGCGGCTTTCCACATACTTAGCTTCTACTTCCCTAAATTTTATATATTACAAGTACATATCTCTACTATAATTGTTTATTTCAAATGAAAATTGCAGAATTATATTATAAAGGATGATTTAGTTCCCCGCAACAGAAAATTAGATATACTTGTTCTTTACGTTGCTATTCTTTTATAAGTTCGAGCGCTTTCATGCTTCGGATTAAAATACATTCTTCAATAAAAGCTTGAAAGAATGACCGCTAAACAAAATGCTGGAAATAAACTACAAATTTTTATTTTGCTGCTCTTGCTGCATATTTCTGAGATGTAATGCTACAATGAAACGTTACATCTCAGTAATTAAATACGCATAAAACTGGCATTAGTCTGCATTTTTACAAGCATTCTCATGATACACTCTTGACTTTCTACCGGAAAAAAATCGGAGTTGTATTCAAGCATGCTGATAAATAGTTTGTGTATTTATGTAACAATTTCTCTAGAGCATCTTCACGGGTTTCTCGACAAGTTGTTTGCCGGTTGCTTTACTTTTTTTCACATGGTAAAATGATTAATCATGCCAAGAAAGCAATGGTAACAAAGGACTCATTTTATTTTTCCGTTTAAAAAGTTTGCTATTATTTTCTTTAGTTTGATGCATTCCAAAATATAAGATAATAAGAAATAATACTGTCTAAACGATGCTACAAGCATGATTAGTAGTCGCCTTCTCCATTTGATGGAGGCATTCAATATATATAATTTCAGTAATGGTGGGTATTCAGTGCACTTGCTTCGTGAGGCCAGCCTCTATGATTTTTTAACATTGAGCTAAATTTTAGAAATTAAAAATTGCTTTCGTCAAACTTTCAACCAATTTGTATTCCACTTGATACAATAGGGATTAACTTAATTAAGAGCATAATCAATATTGTAGACAATACACAATAGACCAATACATGATAAAGTAATATCCTTATAAGGAATGCTGACATAACGAGATACCACTCATATTAAATATGGCACGACTTTTTTTATGTATCAAAGAAAGTATCGTCAATTTTTGTCTATCTATGTGTCTCTCGGTAGACGGCAGTGGTGTTTATGCACGTTTGTTCTTTTGTACCGAGAAATTCCCTATAAACCCCTTGAAAACAACTCCGTGCATCGCCGCGCAGCTACTTTGCAACGGAATCAATTTGTGTGTCTCTTCATATTTTCTCTTACGCTCGCAACCCGTGACAACTTACTTTTTCATTGGTGTAACTAGGTTTTTCTATTTCACCCGACACATGAAATGTTTGCAGGACGTACGTAGTATTGCAGACATGTCAAGCAGTAACCAAAAAGTAGCATTTGTTGATTCAGCTATAGTATGTACTTTCCGCTTGTGCTTTTGTATTTTGCTACAGGACAGGCTCGTATCACTTCAGCATGAAATGAACTTTTACTGCTTGTGTCATCGGCTATGATAGGGTTATTTTACAATATGCCAATTTGAAAGATAGAATGTCTGGTACAGTACAAAAATCTCAGTAACCGCCCATCGAGCAATGAGAAATTTCACCTAGTGTGTCTATATCCTACTCCTTCCTTTTATTGAAGAACCATGGAATTTATTAGCGAATCGTTAAAGGAAGAGCAACTCTTCAATATACTCGATAATTTGCTGGAAGATCACGGAGAAGAGGTTAGTCTATCGTTTGCACTACAAGCAACCAGACAATGAATCAATTTTGCAGGTAACACAATCTCTAGCCTGACTATCATGAATAATGAATTACTGCAAACGTAGCATTAGCTGAAATAAAAATCTTGTTTGTGCTGCATGGTAAGCTTTAATACTTCACAAGGAGGATATTTGATTGATCACCCTATTGCTCGTAATTGAGGCTGTGCACATCAGCATTGATCCATTCTTCTATAACTTTTGTAGAGCATTTCATGTTTATTGCACTTAAACTTCATGCTTGAGCTGAAGGAATATTTTTGAGGAAACGAAACAAATTTTTTCGCCATTATGTGCTCTAAACAGAGCTATCGCATTGTATCGTTTTAGTTAAATCAAATCAAGGGGAGAAATATGTAATGCCAGTCATTGGTAATTTTTTGCACAACTACAGGTCACCTACAATCAGTTGTGCAAGCATCTCTCAATCTCAATAGATGGATCCAAGAGGTATACTCGGATATATGAGCAATGTAGCACCTTTTGTGTATGCTAGCCGCATAAAACTTTATAATTTCATGACATAAAGTTGCAATTGCTTCAGCTAACATGTCCTGCTTTCTATTTTACTAGGCTTTTGGAGCACTACTGTAACAGCCGAGGGGATAAAATACAAGCAAAGTATTTGATTTGTGGCTCCCTTGCCGAAAATCGACTATGTTTTCGCCTAGTTCTCAAAGATCAAAAGGAAGGTATGTATCCTATAATTTGAACACCCTCAAAGCACACTCTGTTTTGTGAATCTGCTGGTGATGTAAATTAAATGTCTTGATTGGTGAGTATACTGCAATGGTGATTGTGAGTCTTTGACTAAGGTTAAAAAAGGCATAATTAGTATGTTTTGGAGTGTTAATAGGCTAGGAGGTTGATTCTACTCAAATTTTTACAACATTGAATCAGGAATAATTTTTTTTTAATTTAAATTGAATAATTTTAAAATTTCGTGGGCTGCCACATTTTTTTATTTGCTCCATTGTGCTTAATTATACTCTTACTCATCACATATTGGAGAAATTCTGCTTCTTTCAGAATTGATGAAAGCATTCGGAAGTATTTCCGCTGTACATCTATACAGTGTCACACTGAAAACAAATTATACGAATGCCCAAGCTCATTGGTTTAAGGTTCTACAATTTTTACGTGTTTCTTCGATGTTACAACATGTTATATTCGAAAATCTTTTCATTTATTCCATTTTAAATATTTTGCCTACTATTTCACACTAAGTTAGGATACTTTTATGTAGGATTTTTTATCTAAATTTTTGAAAAAACTGAGCAAAGGTTGTTCTAAAAATTATATTATCTGTAAGTAATATCCTAGCATTTATTGGTAACATCCAATGTCGCTATTCTTTCTTTATTTTCATGTTTTAGGAATCTAAAGATGCTCTACGATCCCTTGTCCAGGCTTCCAATGAAAACAGAATATGGATTCCCGAGTTCGTTTAAGCAAATTCGATTTGTGGGTTTCTAGCGGTTTTCCTTACGGAAAATGTTTTTGTCAACTCTTTTTTCCTATGCATTGATTTAGGAAGTCTACATTGCATACTTTTTAGTATACGTTGAAGAAACAATGACAATTCAAACTTTTTATCTCTGTCATTAAGACGTATGTTTCATTTGCAGTTATATCTAGAGTGAAGTTGTTCCCTTTTTTATTGTTTGTAGTCGGTTTATTTTTTGTCACTAGCTATTGCACAGGTGCAATTTTTTCCACATGTTTATAGTACGATACATTTTATAGATACAGCATGATTCGCCCCTTGGCAGTATCCATTCGACATACCGGAGAGGCTCCTTCGCTTCCAACAACATCTCCTGTGGCATCAAAATCTCCTTCTCCCCTTAAAGTGTTCGTATTTAAACTATTAAATACAGTTGTAGTGAATGGAAAATGAAAATGCACACTCTACAATACGTTTATTTGGCTGAATTTCTAATCTTATTATAGCGTGCTGACTTAAAATAGAAACTGAAGCTTCAGACGTCTGAAAAGTTAAAATTGTGTTTATGTTCTAAATTATTTTTAAATTGCTTGAATATAGAGTAAGTGAGCCAGCCATAAAAAGTATCTCTCCAGATCCACTTGAAGTCTCAAAAACTTCCTCTGGAAGCATTTCTCCAAATACTCTCAGCGTGAACCCTGCAATTCCTAGAACCTCGTCTGCGGATCAGGTGAATTCTACTCAATCCTGTGCTACCTTGAAAGATGAGTCAAGAGTTAGTGGAGAATTATTGGGAGGAAACGTGCAGAAAAGTAAAGTAGGACAGACTAAGTCTTCTCTGAATTCTCGAAAGCGACCAGTCGAGATGCAACAAGTTATAAGAAAACGGCAAAAAACAGACACTGTTTTGAAACATCACACTACTACTTCTTCTTCCAAGGATGAGCAGAGCAGTCCACCACCTTTAAAGCGTGTACAAACAACAAAGTCACCAATTAAAAGTTCTCCCACCAATGTGTCAGAATTGATTTCTTTTTCAGGTTCCTCCTTCATATATATGCTGTGGCTTTTCATCTTGTGTTTAGAAAATTTTTATAATCTAATGATTAGGGTCTGCATTTCATCCCTTGCATCCTATTTTGGTCAAAAATAAATTAATCTTTGGCTCCTCTGCAACGAAAGAAATTTGTAATTCTGCGTTACCGTAGCGTAGTAATTACAAACCCATTTTACAGTATAATTGCATGTATGGAGCAACAGATAACAAACGCAGGGAAAGACACAACAAAATAATTCGTTGTGTGCACTTGCAGAAAAAGAAGGCGATCATTTGGATCAAATTGCGTCAGGAAAAAATTCACGGGAAGATGAACTCTTCAATAGTGGTTTGAAACACTTATAAGTATTGCTATATTTTAAAAGATAGCTTCATTATTTGGAGAAATTTAGATTATGTGTTTGAGCTTACTTATCACTCGTTAACATCTCATAAATCATCTTCCATAGAGTCTTCATATTCCGACGCAATTTCTCTCTGGGTAATTCTTTAATTGCTGTGATTCAATTGAGTGACAGTAAATTGTTTTTGTGAGCAGATGATGACGATACCCCCTCAACTAATGGAGATGATGAAGAAACTTCAGAGAAAGCTTTTGTACCTTCTACTAAGATAAAAAAGATAGATCCTTCGCTTTCCACGTCATTTCCTATGGAATTAGAAAAGGACATGTCAAGTGTAGTAAATGATAGTATAGGAGCATCTGAATCAAAACCACGAATAATAACTGTCAAGCAAAAGGTCTAACGCCTTTTAGTTATTGAATTGAAAAAATATTTAGTCTTTACCAAACTTTTTGTGAAACTGCTAAAATAGTTGTCCCCGCTAGAGTTCCATGTCTCGGATAAATATATGTTACTATCAAACGTTTATTTTTTTATTTTATCTTATTTTCAGGTTGTTCGAAGCAAAACATACATGGAAGGTGGATTTTTTGTTGTAGAGGATGAAGAAACTATGGAAGTAGTACAGAAGGAGGAAACCGAGACAGATAAGAAGAAAAATGCTGCGCATTCCTTTGTGTCTACTTCAACATCTCCTCCAGCTCGTAAAAATCAAACTGTTATCACGTATGTTGAAAAATATTCTTAATTTATAGTGAAATGATACACTAGTGGGTGTTAAAAATGGATTTTGAATTGTCATCATTTCATGTTCTATAAAATTGTACTAGGGTTTTTGAATTTTTCAGCGCTATCAGAAAATTGCTGTAGAAGTGTCTTAGTTGCTGCATGTTATACCAGCAAGTAAAAGAGTGAAAGCGTTACGTTGGGATTACTTTCTGTAAGTACAATTTTAAGTTCGCCCACATCTATATTTTCGATTGTCGTGGTTGTACTATGAATGAATTGCATTTTTGAGTACTGTGTTTGATGTAATAGAGCACGATAGTAATCTGGAAAATTTCGAAAAGCTTCTACAAGCATTTTGAGATGCTGATGCAAGATTGTACGATGCAATGAGACTATACTGCTTTGCAATGCTTCCTTGATAAGATTAACTTGTAAAATGACCCAACAAATTTATGTCTGAATAGGCCAGCCGTATGCAATTAGATTACCTGATTTTCTGCTCATGGGATGGTAGCGTACTGCAATAATTGTAAATCTTTATTATTTATTTCTTCTGCTCGCTTTTCTCTAAAATAATTCAGGTCATTCTTCAAGAAAAAAGGTTGAACTTTTTCGGCTTTAGGTCAACAAATTTTGTCTTAGATGCGAAACTACAAATGAAATGGATACTTTTATATTCCCATGTACTTAGGGTTACACTTTGAACATGTTTAAAACAATCCTTTGACACTACTAGAATACGTCTGAGATTGCTTTTTTATTAGAAACGTTTACTAGAAGTTCCTGACAAATTGTAATGGAGGATCTTAAGCGAAATTTCCTCATTTCTTTCTCAAGTTAAATCGTATTGTGCGAGTATGTTTTGCATTATTCTCAATCCTTATTGAATCATAGATGATATTTAACTTGAGAGGAAACGTTAAATTTGCAGGGAATTGGAATTTGTCTAACCTCTTGAACTATCACTTAACACTGAATATTCTAATAAAGAGATACAATGGTAACATTTTGCAACGTACTCGTATGCACCTTAAACGCTTTGTTATATAAGGAAAGAATTGTTATTAAGGATAACCTGATAATACTCAATATTCAATGAGTTTCTCATAATGAAAATGAATCCTTTTGCTTCTGTCTTTATTGAGTTATGACCCTTTTTCTATAGCAGAGAAAGTCGTAATGTGTTCTGAATGCTATACAATATCGCGCTGAAATATCATGCAGCAGAAAGTAGGACGTAGCTTAGATTAACTAGTAAGTAGAGATCAATTATTCAAATTCGTACAAAATCAAAACGCTAGAGCCATCAATTGGCTGTGACAGGTATAGAATTTTCGTTTGCATGTTGTTCCCTCAAGTCGTTAGTTCACAGTATTGAGGATATCGGCAGTAAAGTATTATCTGTTTTCAAACTGAAAGGAAAAATACCCATATTTTGTCAACTTTAGAATATTATGCTTTGAAACTTTTGTTTTACAAAAAGTTCTTTTAAAAATAAAATTATTTTTGCGATGCCGCTTTACTCTACTTCCCTTTTTTTCATATGAATTTGTAACCATATCATAAATGGATCCAGATTTAGTTTGCATTTTATCAGATGAAGTGGGCTATGCTCTGGCATAGAATAAGTATATTTGAAACAACTTTTGCTCTTCTATGGTTTTTAGTATTTTTTCAAACACTTTCTCGCTCAAGATTTGACTTTAAAAGGTAACACGAGAAAGTTAAATTGACGAAACAGCATTTGGATTCGCTACAATGACTCGGATGCGAAAGTTTGGGCAGAGAGAACTTCAATGAAATGAAATTCATTTTTTTGGGAAACGCAAAGGAAAACAAATTAGATTTTAACTGAAATCTGTGGCTGAAAAAAATATGAGTTTATTTTAACCGCTAGGCTCTGTTTGGGCTATATTTCTTGATTTTTCCCACTGGTTAATGTCGAATGTGGCAAGCATTCTAACATATGTTAGAGTGGGTCCTATTTCAACGCAATAGTGAATGCCATTTAATGTTTCAATGATCACTGGAATAAATTATAGTGGAGTCATCAAATTAAACAGTACGATTTGTAGACACATTCCAGTCATTTAAGCTCTAATTATCACTACGAAAAAAACAGCATTTTCAAAGTTAATTTAGATCATTTGTGTATGCTTCTATCAGACACTTCGAAATGAATGATCCTGCACAAAAAGTACACCTTACTAAAAAGATGACACACACTCCTTCCAGAGTGAAAATAGGCATTTGGTAGCCAAGTTTTAAAAAATGCATTCTTAGTGCCAAAGATTGTCGTGTAATCCACCCAAAAGCTTTAAGTTACGCTTTTTTCGCACATATGCCGCAAGTATTTTTTCCAGATAAAACAATTTATATTCTGCTAAAATGTAGCGATACAAGGCAAAGTAATATCCTATTTTCACGTTAAAATGATATATCCTTGTTTTATGTTAAATTGAATAAATTTTCCGCATTTTATTGTCTCATTCTCGCGATCCATCTTGTAGAAAGACTTTACAGAGAAAAAGGTAGGAGATAATTTATTGCGAAGGAATGACATGTAGTATCTCGCGGAACTGATAAATATAAAGAAGGAATGAAATGATGAGTGCCAGTAAGTCGAGTTCAAGAAAGTTGTAAAGGGAGCATGCTTCATATTGAGACTGGACATACCAAAATTTGAAGAGGCTAGTTTTACTGATAAACTTCGTCAAGAAAAAACATCTCTTTATAATGCGGTATTCTTTTAAAAAAAAAAAATAGTGTAACTGAAGCAAATATATTTTTTGCATAATTCATGTCAGCGCTGTCTATTTTTTTCCTTCACATTGCTACTGCTTTTTGCAATATTTCAGGATGTATCCTAGCATATTCGGTTTTAGTTTTTGTTGTACCTAGTATGATTCTGCATAATCCCAAGACAAATTTCACATTTCAAACATTGAAATCTTATCATTTGGAAATTAAACTACTTCGTAGTGCATTGTTGTTATGTAACTTTCTTGGAATTCTCTTTCACAATGTAATTTTCGGTATTTGCGGTTTGCCCGCGAGATTTACAAAATGGTTATCACGCACGTGAGGCGACACATAGGAATAGACAGCCTAGCGAACCAGCAGTGACAAAAAATAATGCCGAACCTACACGGGTCATTAATGTAACTTCTTTAGTTGGTTTAAGTTTTGATAAAAGCCTACTTCATAACTTAAAATAATATGCTCCTTCAGATTTTTTTTTACAGTCCATCTTCATGGTAGCTTTTTGCAACTACATAATTGCGGCAGCAAACTCATTGCTGCCAATTTGTATGACGCTTAGTGTTTAATGTGAACGGTGCGAAAATATGAGAAAACGCATCGCTACTCTAATCCATGGAAGCCGTTGCACCGTTCCTCATCTTCCTATTCTTTTTTGACTTTAATTTTTATGTTCCGAAGCAATACACTTCTTCACCCTCTCCTGAAAAGCTTGATTATATCGAAGTAGCACTACAATCATGCACCCTTGGATCATGTATAGATGTGAAGAGGCTTCATCCTCCCGCTTTTTTTCATGTAGGAAATGTTAGAGCGTTACCTTCCTCATGTGAATTCGTGGACTGCAGGGCCAAGACCCCTTACATCTACTCTAAGTCTTTTCAATTCGGGTATTCCCCTCTATTACATCATAGCGGCAAGATATTTCGTCAAAAATCTTATCCGCGTTTCAGTTCTGCTAAGATCAGTTCGAGGGAAATATGGAATACTTGGCTTGGAGTTGCAACACCATCATGGGGCAATATTTGGCATTTCATGGAAACTCTGTTTCCGTTGCAAGTATTTTCGTGGAAATACCATTTGCTGACACGAAATTATCTACAGGGTGTAGTGCACTATGTCAGTGCAGTAGAGCCAACTCGCAAGAGATCTTCACTTTCTTCATTGAAGGCTTCAAACTATTTCGCAACGCATCACCGCGATACTGTGAATCTATCGCCTCACCTTTTCCCATCTTCAGCCAAACCTGACTCGAGTGAACCTTCTCTTCCCGAAGATTGCTTAGAAGATACTACTGCTTGTGACATATTGCAAAAAGATTTGTGCGTTGTAAATCAAAAGCATCTTCAAATTGCTCAAATGCACGTATGTTTTGATGGAATTATTCAATTTTTCAATGTCTCAATTATTTGTAGAAATACAGCAAAGAGTTATTCCAAAGCATTGATTGATATCGTTGGAAAAACTATATTGGTTACCAACAATTCTCTGTTACATTGTGCTAGTATTCAATTAAGCGCATCTCAACTCTTACATGTCGATTCCTCGTCAGAAATTTCTACGAATTCCACCAGTTATTTTCTTCGATCTTCCAAGGGAGCATTCGTCCCGGATGATGCCTCTCTCCCTTCTGCAAATTCGGCGTGTAAATCATCTGGAACACCTCTAAAGGGGCAAACATTCCGGAAGCGATGGAATATTTTAATGGAAACTGAAAAATCTGCTGCGCTCCATCATTTTTCTCGTTTTTTTAATACTTACTCTGGAGGTATGTATTTTCAATATAATGCGATAAAAAAGGCAAAGGCAAGCATGTTATAATTTGCATCAAACACTTTCTTCTTGGCCTATCATGAAATATCTTCTAACAAGCAAACGAATTGGTTGAAAAATTTATAGTATTACTGTGTTAAACACAGTATTTTTTTCCTTAATAAAATCTTAAGCTTATTTTTTTAGGTCCTAGAGGTGGATCATATGGTGGTCTGGGTGGAACTCTCACTGCCACCTGTACAGGTAATATGTACATGAAATTGTAGGCCTACTAATTTATAATAGGAGGTATTACACAATTTACTTTAGAATCTTTTATTGTTTGCATTTACAGAAATGGGCATTTTTTAAACAGAAATTACACTCTACATATAAATAATAAGGCCTACTTAGTGTTGTGTAGTGATAGTCTATTCATTCACGTGATGCTTTATTTTTTTTTTTTAAATTGACAAGAAATGCAGAGATTGCAGGGAAACCGTAAAAGTAATCTATGCAAGGCGCAAAAACATTTTTTCGAGTAGCCTCCCAGATACTTTAAAAATATTAAACTTATAGTTATAACTAACGGATTGTTAGTAAAGGTATTACAAATTATTTGCCTTTACATTTTCTTACAGCACTCACTCTCTTTAATTCTCCTCTTAATTTCTTTTTGATTTACTACTTTTATGCAGAATTTCCAGTGGATTACGTTTATGGTGATATGTTTGCACCCACGATGTTTGGGCAAGCTGGTATTGCCGAAAACGGACTTGGAAAACGTGGAGGTGGAAGGATTTTCATTCGAAGTTCAAGTTTTATGTTGGATGGAACCCTTTCGGCCTGTGGAGAATCTGGAACAGAGAAGATGCCTGGAGGCTCTGGTGGCTCAATTTATGTTATTTGTAAGCAGTTGCAGCGGATAGCTGGAGACTCCTCTCGTGCTATTCTCTCTATGGGAGGGGGGTGTATAGAACAACAGAAAATGGCCAATTCTTCCATTGACAAAGGAAGGAAACAAAGCTGTGCATGTGGCTCAGGTGGACGAATTGCAGTGTTTTCACAAAATTATCTCTTTAGCCATTGGGTATGTCCTAGCCATACTCTTGATTTTTATCTTACAAAAAAGGTGTATCTTTGATTCAGTTTAGTGTTAGAAGATACACTTTTGCAGAGCATTTTGGGAGGATTCTATTTATTTTTTGGGGAATCGATTTAACGACATTTTTCTGTATATCTATCCTCCCCACTGTTCTGGCTGTTATACTTAAAATCCACTTTTATTTTTTTTTGCTGAAAGTAGAAGCTGATCTATCCCAAGAAAGTAGACTCTGGGATGAATTTTATTTATGCAACTTCTTAGGGAAAGGCAAATGGTGGATGTACGAGTAACACACAAAGTTGGAGTACAGGATGCCAGTACGGTGGCGCTGGCACGCTGTACCTCAATTCACCCAAAAAATTAATCATCGATAATACACCCATTGTTTCGATGAAGGGTGAAACGGGTATGGGTATGGCCTTGCAGCCAACGCTTCTTGATGATTTAACAGGCGGAGATATTCAAGTTGAAATTGAGACAGCGGTGGTAATGCCGAAAACTCAAGCAAAATCAGCCATTTTTAATGTTTCCAGTCTTTCTTTACAAGCAGATTTCACCGGTAACAGACTCCTATGAGCAAACGTAGACGTGCCAAATGCACTGTTGATAGGTGTAATGCAGAGCATAGGAATGAGAGAATTCTCTTAGGGAAGTAAGAAAAGGTTAAGCGTGAAAGATTAAGAGGGCGCCATGAAGGATACGTGGAGGATCTTACGATCCAAGGCAAAACGCATGCTCATCCCCTCTTCGTTGAATTTCTTACAGAGAGTTTTTGTTCTTTCTTCTCACACACATAGCATCGTTTGCAGAGAGTGAATGGGCATTGCTAGTTTGTTTTATTATCAGGATCTACTATTGAAGCACCCCAAGGTCTATCTGTGTATGCCACGAGAGGTCCCATCAAGTTACGGCAGCAAAGCGCTATCAAAGGCAACGAAGTGAATTTGACTGCTGCTGCTGCCGTGGATATAGGTGAAGCTGCCCATCTTGAAGTGGGAAATGCAACGATTTTAACGCCCTCTAGCATCTTCCTGATGGGTACCATCACTCAAAAAGGTGAGGCAACCTCTCCAGTGTTATGCATGCCCTTTGTACTCGTTTCTACAAAGCGATGGCTGCCTTTTTTAAATCTCTAAATCTCTTGTAACACTTGTAGATATAGAAAACGTAAGTAAGCTTCTCAGGGAAGGTGTAGCTCCGTTAGGGCTAACAAGGTATGCCCTCTTGGCTAGAGAGAGTGTGTGTTGAAATATCCACCTTAAAGAGAAAATATCCACCTTTCATATGAAATACATTTTTGCAGATTCCAGTGCGTGGACACATATTTCTTTGATTGCCTCCACTATACGCATGGAGGGTTCTATCATAGCCAAATCCTTATCTATGTATGGCAAAAATATCTCCATTGCTTCTGGCAAAGTCCTTCGTTCTATTAGTCATGGACGTTGTGATGTGAAACGCACTCCTACAGTAACTCTCTGCCAAGAGGCTATAAATCATGCTAAGATGCAGCTGGATCCAGTGTTGAGAGTCACCTCGTATGGAACGGAGGCAAAAGATTTTTTTGATGTACCCGATGAGATTTCCTCAAATGTTGCAGAGAAAACTCGAAATGCATTATCGGAGGAACCAAATTTTGATGCAAAGCCAGAATCAAGTCAACACACGCCTCGCTCTAATGATTCCTCTCTATTACCAGGTGCCATGCCTAACACATCCCTTTCTCCCATCTTCTCGGTCTCTGTGGATGGTAACAGAATAGCTTCTAGCGTCTCTTCCAATATTTCCTTTACTCGAATGGATCTACTGGCAGGATATTTGCTTTTTCAAGCCGTTGAAAAGGTTCGAATGCTGATCCCTCATGGGTGGAAAAACCTAAACCAACGAATAGCTAAAACTCTTGATATACTCTCTCGAAATTCATTCTTGAATCCACAAAATAAAGGAGATAAATTTCCTGCGGAGCATTCGTCTTCCCAACACGTTCCAACGAAGCCTCTTAGTACTACTGCCAATCGTTCCTCTCCTCTGTATAGAGTGGGAAGCTCTCCCCCAGTCCATATGGATTTATCGAGATGTGTAAAAAGAGGCAAAGTTACCTTAAAGGAGGTCTCTCTTACTCCGCCCACTTCTACTGTCTGGTCGGAGGCATTCAACATAAGCGATGAAAGTGCACAACCGTTGCAAAATGGGCTCATCTTTCGTGAATTATTTGATTTTGATATTTCTTTGATAGCCCTGGAAATCCTTCATGTAGAGCCCATGAGTAGTATATCTTTTCCCACCAGTTTGGTGTGTTCAGCGAATACGTTGCTAGTTGAGGGTAAAATTACAGCGGCTGAGTTAGGGTGTCCTCCAGGCGAAGGTAAGAGTGATTGCTGAATTCTTTCTACATGAAGATATGCTTTAAAAATGTACAATCGTGTGAAAATTGAGTCTAGGAGGATACTATACTCGTTTATGAATGGAATAATTACAAGGTTAGCTAATTCTTTTGGGCCCCTTCATCTTCTTTTTTTTGAAATATTTCAAGTTGTGCCTTCCTAGGTAGGACTGAGATGTTTTATATTCATACTCACTGTGGGATGAATTTCTCTTTGACCCTTTTTTTGAATTTCTGCATTCCTGTCTGACGAAAAAAACAAAAAATTTCCCTCTCGTGCTTTCCCAGGTGAAGGCAGTGGATCCTTTGGACATTCCGATGGAGGTAGTGAGACAACCCTTTGTGGAGCAGGAGGAGGTGGGCATATTGGAAAGGGAGGAAATAGTGTAGATGCCGCTACGGGGGATGTTTGCGTTGATTCTGGTGGTCTGGCCTATGATTCATGGGTCTTCAATGATAGCTCTATACCCACAAAGAGTGCCTCAGGCGGAGGTGGAACGAGCTCGTTAGCAGGAAGGGCTGGAGGTATTTTGTGGATAGGTGCTAAGAATTTAATTGTGCATGGAATATTATCTGTGAATGGTGGAGCCGCTGAAACGATGTCAAATTTTAATTTTCCTGTACTACGGGATCGTCTCTCTTCGCCTGCTGCCCCTTCCGTACGAAGTACGGCGTCTGTACCAGAGATCAAACGTGAGGGGAATTCACCTGTTCATAAAAATATCAATCCACATACTTTTGAAGCAAAGAACTGGGAATCTGATGAAGTAAAGTTTAAAAAGAAGACAGAAAGTCGTATTCTCGAAGAATCGGAGGTATGTAGACACGCGTGTGTTCCTACGTAAAAAAAAACTGAGAGTGGAGAACAACACGAGCAGCCTCACGTAGACTTGATTTAAATTCTTTATAAAGTGATACTTATCCTTGATTTTAGAGAAATTGGTTTTCTAATGGACATTATCTATCTCACCACCCCTGTATTGACACTCCCACTGCCACTGCCTGCTCTTTTATGGGACCGTCGCTCTTCAAATGCGTGCAAAGTTTATCTAATAGCTACATTTTAGATATTTCTCCTTCTCAGCGGATATATCTTTCTTGTCCTAGTAGCACCACTGATCTCTCTTGGATTTGGTCCTTATATCTTGATATGAATCTACGATGGTTTCTTCACTTGGAGAAATGTAAGTCTCTGCAACAGGAGGGTTCATTTTTAATTTGGCTTAAGTTTTCCTAACCAGAGTGCCTCTCTTCTGTTTTTCTAGGTTCTATAGGGAATTTCGTAAAGTTAAACCGGTTTACATGCTTGAAAAAGCTCGGTGAAAGTCAATATTTTTCTAGAACTATTGAACTACCTTCTTTTCATAGTACTGTATTTTTGGCTTCCTGGAGAAATTTATTAGAATGGAACGGCCTAGTTGCTCTTGTTTTATATCTTCTCAAACTTCCAGCGGGAGCAGATAGTTTTTATACAACGTGGGATCCTATCAGTGGCAAGAATTCCACACTCCGTTTTCCTTGGAATGAAAAGAATGTGCTTAAGGCGTGGTGGCAGAGTGAGGATACTGCCGGGAAAAAAATTATATCTGAAAAAATTGATACACCTTCCGCCCCTAATTTCTTTTTTACATCCGCTTATGATAAAAGAAAGGAGTCTCTATTCGATCTAAAGGTCACATGGGAAGAGATCATAAACATTCAAAATGATTCATTTTTTGAAACAATTGCAAACGCTTTCTTTACATCTCAGACTGAAAAAACAGGTAGCCCCCCTTCTGCGACGATTATTTCACCCTTTGATGCCGCAGAAGACGGCTTGAGGGGTGAAAAAAAACTAGGAACCGTCGTCGATACAAAATCCAAGGCACCACCAACGTACTATGGTGACAGAGTGCCTCCTCAGACGGTTGTAAGCTCCAAGATGGAAGAAAATATCCCCTTTGGACAAGGGGGGGGTGCTGGGGGAACCATTATCTTAGAGGTGGAGCGAGTGCTTGGTACCGGTCGTATTTTAGCACAAGGAGGCACCGGAGGCATGTGCTCTGGAGGTGGAGGCGGTGGAGGGATTGTCGGCATGTTGTGGAAAAATTCTGTGAAGCGAGGGGCCACAGATTTCACGGGAGAAATCCATATTCAGGGAGGAACTCCAGATTCTGCTCCTCGTTGTATAGACACACGGACGGCGTATGGATTACCAGGCAGCGTGGGAGTATTGGTTTCCATACAAGCATGTGCATTGGGTTATTCTTCATGGAATTGTACACCTTGTCCCATTGGGACGTACAATATAGAAGGTGGTCCAGAGTGTTTTCAATGTAGCAACAAGCCCACAGTAGAGTCTCACTATACTGCTGTAGGTGTGGGGACTAAAGAGTGCCCATATGCTTGCCCTGAGGGGTTTACAAACGTTTCACGAAATCCGCTATGCCTTTCTCCATTTTTATTCTTCTTTAAATTCTTTGGTGGAACCATTGGATTTATGGGAATAGTGATAGTCTGCATGTTTCTCATTGTGGGATCTTTTGTGCTACGAAAATTGCGTTATCAATGGAGAGATGAAAAGTTTCAATTGGAGCGACTACTGTATGCCAATCGCGTGGAAGATGAGTTTGTCGCCGCGCTTCACACGGAAGAGGGCTACTTGGACAATTTTCCGCTTTCTAGCGATAACCGGCGCCTGCGTATGTCTAGTAGATTGCTCAAACAAGAGGATATCCCCTTCCATGTTCAAAGAATTTATTTGCTTGGAAATAACTCCTTTTTATCTCCCTGGTGTATGAATCCTGAGCCCTCGGCTATGCTAGCTCCATTAGTACATTCTGCAAATTATGCCAACTTTGCTTCCCAAGTGAACACTCTCTGTGCTTGGCCAACATGGTATGCTGTGCTCGATTTTACATTGAATGCACTGTATCATCCCGCCGCTCACTTTTTTCGCAATAGAAATCGATTAAAACGTGCAGTCGCTTTACTGAGGCTTACTGCTGACTTGGAGGCGTGTGGAGCTAAGAGTAAATTATGGAAATCTATTCGTGCTCGAGAATTGACATTTGGTTTGAAATTCGCTTGTGACTCGTTTGCGACGTTGGGTCACCTGAATATCCTTGACTTTGATCGCTCTTTGATGGATTGGATTTGCTACCCTACATTACCTATGTTGCTTCCTGTGGCGGGTGATGGATCCTTCTTTCTTCCATTTCATTTGGATTTATCAGATCCTTTAGTAAATTCTTTAACGCATTATTTAGGAGCTCCTACCTGGACTATCATTGTGAATTGCTTTAACAGGCTGGTGAGACATTTGGGTCCTGATTTCCAGAATTATACTTTATCTCACCATCAAACTGTAAGCAGGCTATTAAGTCTTATCAATGCTGATTTGTTACATCAGCATAATTTGCATGCTCAGCTTTGCATTGTGAAAGCGAGGAATGAGTATTCAAGTTTACCTTCTCCCACTACACTGCAGGAACAGAATTATGGCACATGGACTACCACACCTTCCCGTTCTCAATATAAATCCACTCCTGGATACATACCACCTCGTTCCTTTTCCACTCCAATGCGAGTCTGTGAGAATGCATGCGCTCCTTCTTTGGAGTTCAACCAAAGATGCCTATCTACTGCAGATCCTACCACCATTTGTGATCAATACGAAGCAATTCCAAAAAATTCAATAGAGTCATGTAAAGAGAATAAGAGACTTATTGAAGTTGGACACTCTCTTGACAAAGTGCGATCACGGCATTTTTATCGCGGTAGTGACCTAGAGCGAAGTTCTGACCATCCTTATCCTGTGAACGCAAATCATTTTGGCATCCCAATTGGAAATCTTGGAAACAGTTTGGATGTGCAACGAGACTCTACGGTTATCTCAAAACAGCGAGAAAATATCAAAAAAGGCTCTGATCCTTCTTTACTTCGGTCTCAACCGACGAGCATTTTTTTTTCTGAACTAGATGCTTCTACTGCTGTGAAACCTATGGAATTTGTTTTAGCTATGCGGCTTACAGAAGTGGTGCCTATAAAAATGAATGGTGCAACCTTCCCTGAGCCTCATATTTTATTAGAATCCCAGTGCATAGAAACACATGAAAATGTTCCTAGCTTTTCTTCAAGCAAGCATGTGATGGAGAACGAAAATACTAATGTCAAAATGACGAGTAGAGATTCTTTTGCCACGCCTTGTACTTATGGGAATCTAACACCTCCAGAAGAGCCACACATTCTATCTTCGAGTACCTCTCAAACTTTTATTTCTTCTTTCGAATTTTTTCCTAATTTAAAAGGAATACCCAATGAAATTCCTTCTTTAAATACGCATTCTTCTTCTCACCTCTCTCTTGAAGATATCGCAGAACATAGGATCGAGCGATCTTATGCTGGTAACTTTTCAGAGTGTTCACTTTGGAGAACGCAGCAAAAAAATGGGATAGTGATGATCCCTCCATTGACACACACTAGTTTAACTATTAGGACTTCATTTTTTAAAGTTTTATTGTATGCACCCTCATTGCTGGTTTCTCTGTTATTTCGTCTCTGCCAACTTCCTGGAAAGATTCTCTTGTCTAACAGAGATGCTCAATTTAACAAGTAAGTTTTTGTAATTGCTTTAAATGCTTTTTTCTCATTGGGGATAGATTGAAAAGAGAAAATATATCAACTCTTCAACAAAATTAGGCTTCATTTATAAGATTAGAATGCTTTGGTTATAGTTAACGTTAGTAGACAAACACACATGGTTGAAGGTAAAGATATACAAGGCCATGTGATGCTAATTTGTTGTGCCTCTAAGTACAAATAAATTGCTTATTGCTTAGTTATTTCGATCTCCTTTCCTGATTATTACGTTCCAACGTTTGGAGTTCATAGCGAGTACTGATATACTGACGCTATTTTCGACTCTTTGTTATAATACTCGTTTTTCTCCTTCGTGAATTGCCAATAGATAAATTTAAGTCATTCATTTTACTTTTCGGATGGTGTGATTTCTTCAGAAATTTTGTTTTGGCATGCTTGGCCACACTGTATATTCTGAATTCAATGATTGTTCTAGTGCAATTTACTCAGGTATACTCTAAGGGTCTCTTTTTACTTGCTGAATATTTTTTATTTATAATGCCTTTTTCTTTATTATATTTGTAGAACTTACAGCTAGATTGTCTACTATTTCTAAGGAAGTATTTTTTTTTCTTAATTTACTGCAGTATTTTGCCAAGAAAATCACTTTTGTGATGGTGCTACTCATTCCTCCTTTTACTGATGTGATAGCAATGATACTGGGATTTCTATGGATAATATTGTCTGTGGAATCTCTTGGAAGACCGTTTGTATCATTTATATCGGTGTCTTTAATAAATACGTTTGTTGGTAAATCAAAAGTTTCGCTGTTGATGAATTTTGTAATCTATGCATTATCCAGTCCCCAATTTTACGTTTTAGGAGTCTTACGTTGAATTCAATCTATTATTTGTATTGTACACTTTTTTCAAATGCAGGATTTACTTTATTTATTCCTCATGTATTATTGATGAGTTCTTACTTTATCAGGCTCCATAATAAGGTTTTGGAGCAACCAAAATATAACCAGCAGTTTCTACTCAATGCTAGAGTACCTGGTATCTTTTTTGATCAAGGGTTTGATATGTTATTTAGGTAAATCATATCTTTGCAGCAGAATGGCACAATAACAGTTATATAATTATTAATTGATGATAAAATGATAGTATTACGATATATCCTCGTTTTGTAGGATTCGCAGAATGCAATTTTTTGAAGTAGAGATTTTCATTTTACCCTTTTTAGGAAGTATCTACATTGCACATATTGAAATTCGAAGAAGTTTTCAAGGAATGAGTTCGCAGGAAAAGTTTATGCAGCAGCTATTTAAGGTCAATTAAAACATATCCTCGAACTCACGAAATCCTCTTTTACTAACATCGCTTTTTATTTACTTACACCAGGTCGCTGCTATTTGAATCGTATCTCTTAAAACAAATGTTTCCGAAGATTCACCGCAAACTCAAGAACAAGAAATATAAAGCAAGCTTCCAATGCATTTTTATCGTCGAAATTGTAACTTCATAGTTTAATAAAAGAACTTATTCAAGTGTTTCCGCATTCCATAGTGTGGAAGCACAAATTAATTGTAGGGTTTGAGTGCACGTTATATGGGTACAAATTTTTTTAAAGTTGGAAATCAGCTGGCAAAAAGCTCACATACAATTAAGTTAATTTTGATTTATTGAATATATTGTTGTAAAATGTATCAAATTTGTCAATGATTTGATCAACTCGGCACGTGTTAGCTTTTACAATTTTATTCAGCTGTAGAAAGGCTAGTTTGTCATAAGAAGTTTGTATGTTACACTAAATATCTATGTATGTGCTGCCTAGCCCTCTTTATTCTATTTACAATATTTAGAATAGTTTTTGACGAGGAAAATGTCAATAAAGTAGCTGAGATAGTATTCTTTTGCGATGCAAATTAAATATATCAATAGCCCAGCACGATTGATGTTGATGAATGATGGACCATGTGATATTTTCAATGGAATCCACTAATCCTCTTGAACTTTCAAAGCTGCTATCTTTATATAGATTTATTGGGTTTTCTCGGTTGGGAAAAAGGATCATAAAATGGACAAAGAATGGTATGGTCTCTGTTGTCCCAAATATTCCTGACACAAGAGTAAACTCCAGTTTATGTGTCGAATTTTAAATATTTTGTTGTAGCATGGGTCTTAGGCATACGCCTTTAGTGAATCTTTCCCTAAGTTGACATATGCGCATTTCTTGTCTTTTCCTTTGTGATTCTAGCGTATTGAATCGCGCTTTGTTACAATGGAAGATTTTTTTAGCAGTGTAGCTTCTTCGTGATAAATCAAAGTGGGGTCTTGAAACTTCTACTACACTTCAACTTTGGAGCCTGCATGTCGTCAAGGTAAGACTGACTTTTCTGTCCCCGCTGGTTGAATTTGAATGTCTCGCAGTTTGTCCCTGTAGAATGTTTACAGAGGGAAAATTGGTCTGGGCTGGTAAGCCTACATGTGCGCTGGAAGAGCTACTGAGGATGCAAAATATGGATCAACAGCAACGTAAATCAAATTCAACAAAATGGCTTTTCCTTACAGAGTGAACAAATTCTCTTCTTGTTTACTGGAAGTAATGTCACAAAATTCAGTGTAAGCCTTTTTCACCGCCGATCGAGGATCTGTAATGTATATGAATAATACAACGTGAAAAGGCATGCTAACGTGGTCTGCAAAGCTTAACATTTTTCCTAAATTTTTAAAATATTGATTGATGTATGCATTCCCTGAAGATATTTTGCATACTTCCTTTCAATTTCTCGCGCAATATGATTTGTTAGTGTGTACTAAAAAACTGAAACGCAATGGAGTTATTTTACATATTTCCCGTATTAATTCGACTTGCAAAGAATTTATAATGCTAATCAAAGCGGCAAAGCAATTTTGTAGTTAATGAAAAGAAATTTAATATGCATAATTTAGTATTCCAAAGTAATTCCCTAACTATTTTTATTTTGCTACCTTTTGCTTCCTGCCTTTCCAAGTTTGTCCATTCTGAATATGAAGAAATAGACACAAAACAGTAGCATTACTTTCTTAATGTTTTTAAACTTCGTAATTTAACATTTATGCAAAATTTTCAAAAGCAGCTACGAAATTATATAAATGGAGCAAAATAGAACCCCAATTATTGTAATAACGTCTTTTGAGAGCTTAGTAAATGACCAAGTTGCTAGCTATTTAGATACCTTGATCTTCAAGCAATTCCTGCACAGAACAGCAAAACGCATCAATAAAACTATTAATTTTGTCTGTTTGAGTTTTCACTTTGGTGATTCATCATAAATTAATGACACAATATAATCACAGAGTAATCAATTTATAGAATACCCTCTAATGATTTAAACAAATTTTTTCAATGAATCATATCCAACAAATTAAAAGAAAAATTTGATCATCTAACGAGCATACAAAACCTTTTGTTATATTTTAAAAACATACTAGTAATTTATTTCAATAAAAAATTCAGAAAACTTTTTACAAAAGTGATATTGTATGAAAGTGCTGCGATAGTCTCACCGTCGTTTCTTTTATGTCTACAGCTGAATGAATTATTCTATGGGGCTCCTCATATCTGTGTTGTAGTTTTTAATTTGTCGGTAAGCGGTAAAGTTTGTTATTTAGACAAAGTGCTTTTAATTCACAAAATAGACGTATGCATCTTACCGAAAACGACTCCGGAATAATATAGAAGTAATTTTTTCAGTTGTGTCATCCTAAAGATTTAGTATTAAAGCGTTTATTATAACAAAAATAAAAATTTTGCATTAAATAGTGATCTCTTTAAGTTTATGTGCTATAATTATACTTTTACTATTTGATATAATGAAAATATTTTCTCTACGTTGGTTCTAAATTGGAAAATATTAAAAAAATTCGTTAAATGAATTAAAATAATCCAATGTCTACAGCTTTATGCTTTTTCTGTATATTACGCCATTGCATACTTTTAAAAATATGTCAATGCACAATCATCTCACATTTATTAAGCAGGTATCAATTGGATTGATAGACTTACTAAGGAATCAGAGCTAAAAGTGTTTTCTACATATGACTGTAAATCCTTTATGCTGAAAATCAAAGAATTTCAATTGCCATAATAAGAAAAAAACATTTTTCTTTATTTCCATTATTCTTGATGGACTATAGGAATGAGATATCAATAATTCTAATACATATTACCAGTCAAAACCCAGAATTGAAGGGAAGGGCTCATTTATTCCTATAGGACGTGGTTCAAACAACGCGATATCCACTGCTTCTCCTAAAATATATAACTTGTGCATTTACAAATTATTACTATTATATATTTTCAGCACTTATGAATGTGGTGAAAACAACCTCATTTTTTCATTGAGTTAAATAGTTGTAAAAGACGAGTGGTACTTCTCTCGCAGTTAGATTTTTATGTCTTAGAAACTTTTTTTCTTTAGGAAAAAATCTGTTTGTTCAATGAAATGATATCTATACTTACCTTGATTTCTTGCATAGATTGCAGCAACTCGGAATTTAGAGACAATAATATAAATAGCACGGCTATCATTCATTTGTTCAAACAATTTGGTTACATCTCCAAAAATATTTTGAAGTATTCTTCCTTCGACGCACTTGACTTTTTCCTAGGCATAACACATCACTTATAATGACAGATTTAAATAAAACATTTTGATTTTTACTCAGATCGCTTTCAAACAGCTTTTAGCGCACATAGTTTATAGTTTTTGTTCTTAAAATTTTTCTTGCAAGAAATGAGATAAGTGCAGTTAGGCAGAAAGTTCAGAAATCTTTCACATCCTGCAAAATGAAGTGTTTGTATAGGACTGCATAATTGACGTGTAATTCTACCAGAATTGAAAACTCCTGATTTGTTTTCAGCTGGAAAGATATGTCTACGTTTTCTTTTTGTTGGTTTGCTGCGTTTATCAATTGGTGTATCAAATTAGCAGTCATCAGCTCGCCTTGTTCAATGCGCACGCACCACAATAACGATGCCCAATTCCATTGTTCTGTCGTTAAAGCTGGTCCAACTGTGTTTGCTGAAATTTTCCATTTGAACTGTAAATAAGCAAACGGGTTTATTTATTCAGTTGATCATATCGGAAAACAAACCGAGAAATATTAATTGCAGGAGTGATGAAGCTACATAAATTTATGTTACTACCCTAGTTTCCACTAGTTGCGTAATGCAATTTTTCAACTAATTATTTAACACTTAAAGCGTTTTCATCTATGAGCAATTATTTCGCGAACCAATTGATTCTGTTCTATGTCACCGCGAAAATGTGGCATATCTTCTTCGGAGTCCTCATACGCAGCTGTCGAGTAATAATCTAAGCCGGCGATAGCCATGACAGTGGCAATGCCTGCTTGTGCTTTACTAGATGTGTTTTGGGCCACATTTTTGAGTTGCATTAAGGAATATTCTCCGGTATTTTGATCTCTTGATCGTTTATTCGGAGCGCAGCAGTACCTAAAGTATTCCAATAAGTCCTTTAGGTTGCTACGCAAATCAGAACGAGCATTTGGTACAGTGTTATTCCCCCTTTCTTGCTTTTCAAAGTGAGCATCTCGAATGATATAACTGTCAATGGAACCCTCCTCAGAAGGAAGCCTCTGCGTACGAAAAGGGTTGTAGGTCGATTCTTCAACCGAACTAACAGACATTTTGTTTAGTGGCAAAACATGGATATTTGGAAGCCTGTTTGCTTCGTAAAGTTGTAAATTCGGTCATAACTGCAAGCTCGCCTAAGACGAGGCGAACTGCTTTGGCATGACTGAAATAGCGGATGATAAATTCTTCTGAAGAGAAGCAGAGAGGTGATTCCGATACTCCAGAGAGGTTATACGGTATGTTATACAGATTTGTAGTTACTGCTCATATAAATAAAATGACCAGGTGTTGATATGGTTATCGCTCTTCTAAGCAATGGCACTTTGGGTTGTATTTCTTTGCGTTGTATTTCTTTAATAAAGCGACCAATTATTAGCGACCTAAGTTTTCAATATTAAAAAGTAAATTTTTCCGCTAGCATATTTTGTTTAAATGAATAAGAGAAACGAAATGCAACTTTTGCTGACCATTTCAAAAGGTAATTCGCATGATCGCTAGTTTTATTAATGGGTGCTGTGTGTTTTGACCACATAAGATTTTCAGATATTCAAAGCATTAGAATACTCGCAGGCATATAAAAATGATAGCATAGCCGCACTACTGGCCTATCAGCTCCTCTTTACACAAACTGAAATGAGGAGAAGCCAAAAAGAAGAACATAAATAAATACGTGGAAGCATGTAAATAGAGTTGCGATTATGAGTATGACAAGGATGAGAAGTTAACGCATTTGAATATTGCCAAAAATACTTACCGACTGATCTGATATAACGAGATTCGAGGAAATTTTAATAATATAAATTATTTTTACCAAAAATTTTGACTTGAAATTTGGCAATACAACTAGATTTTCGCAAAATAAATATTTCCTCAATTTGCTCTTTTCTTCATTCAATGCCTTTGGATACAGCATTGCTATTTCCTAGATATTTTCGACGTTTTTTTAAGAGCAGCCATCCTGACGGTTTCAGGCCGTGGTGGAAATATGCACTTTTAAACTTAGTTCACAGGTTTATGCTAATCAGAAATATCAGGAAGCTTTAAACATCTCAGATTAATCAGAAAGATAAAAAATGGTATAATGGAAAGAAGCTGCAAAAGCCATCCCACTTGCTATCATTCAATTTTAATATATCCGACTATATTGCTTATATCCTTAAGAAAGGGATTACCTATTTTCTGATTACTCTGGAAGCTATCGAGAGTTTGTAAGTAACCCAATAACAGATAAAACCTATTAGGAACTGGTGGCTTTAGCTTCAGGGGCCACTTGTACAATTACTATCAGTTTCCGGCGCAATTCTGCCGCTGTTAGTTGCTCCTGTAGCAACATAAAATTACGAAACTCATTTATTGTTGTAGGAAAAAACTCTAGGTGGGACAGTAATTACAAGAACATCGGGTATTGCCGATTCTACTTGAAATTTTATTCCAATCTAGTGTTCGGTCTTCAAAAGCTACTTCCCACTATATACTTCGTCTGGGGGAGGTGGTAGTCACACTAGCAGTAAGCAAGAAAATATAAGAGCAGGCAATCCGCAAAATGAAAAATTTACTTTTGTCACTACTTAATTCTTCTGTTATTTTATCAAATGAAGATTTAAAATAGTATGCGCTTGGCGACCTACATGCAATGTAAAAATTCCCCGATGATTCCAGTGTCGCATTACTATAAAAATGGTAGCGCTGAACTATTCAAATTTGAAAATGTAGCAAATTGTTCTTGTACAATCGCTTGGAATATACCGCATGACAATTGCTCTAACGTGAATGGTACAGCAGCTTAAGTGGTAGTTTAACCATTTTCTACCACGATTTTGAGTAGGAATTGGCCAAAACTCAGCTTATAGTGCGTACTGGAGAACTTTTACTGGCTTAGGTCGCTCACTACTTTCTAGTTTTCTCCTTCAATATAATTCTTTCATGCTGCTTGGTTTATTTCGTTGCTCTTAAGATAAAACAATACTGGGGACTTTCCTGCTGTGCTTTAGATTTGTTTTGGGAATGGAAGTAACGCCCTTCATTTTTCTTCAAAAATATGCTGGCTGTCAAAATTAATAGCATCGAAAGATCTTAGTTTGCGGTGGCTAAGGAGCTAGAACAATTTTTATGTGAATGATGAAAGGAGAACATAAAATGCAGTTTAATCTCCAAATTTCAAAATTGCCACGTATTTAGCATCTTTATCAGTAGCAATGGAACCTTCGTCTGACCTTTTTGCATCCATCTTTGAAGAGGATCTAGGTTCATCAGAAGTTGCTCGTTTTAACGAAGAAAGATATGATGATCTAATAAATGATAATGAACTCAGTTATAGAGAATCAATCAGTGTTGTTGAATATCAAGCACTAGAGTCTTTGCAATATATCGAAAATTCCAATATTTTCAACGAAAATCGCTTTAATGATAGCGTCACTTCGACGTCTTTCGTGGAGGACCTGTTACTTTTATTGCGATATGTACATCATTTCGTTTTTGTGTTTTATAGAAGATTTTTACTTAGAATCGGTTTTATTCTCATATTCGGATTAGTTCCACTATTTGTTGAGATGTGGCACTTGCTACCGAATGTCACTTTCCTACTGGATAATAGGATCTGGGTAAAAATACCAAGTAGCTTGAATCCTCATATTTTGGATAGGAATGCAATTGTTCGGCTCACACCCGCTCAGCTGTCACTAGCTTTTCGTGGTTATTTCAAAGGTGTTCTGGATGCCAATACCTGCTCTGGTTGTTCGCAGGCCCCTCAAAATGTCCGCCTTCTAGCAGCAGCCAACATTCGAAAGTCTCTACTCGGAGGCTTTCAATCGGATGCTTACTATTCATCGAAAACTGATAGTCCCAAAGAAAATGTTTGCCTTACTCCAGAAGAAATATTGGAGATACCTTACACGCTTCGCCATAACTTTATGTTTTGGCAATTTTTTTTCTTCAGAAAGACCCCTTCTACTCCCAATGTATCAGGTGGCCTGAAAATGCCGCAGCAAAAAGTTTTCGAGTATTTGGATGTTATAAATCGAAGAGAGACCACTTTTCTTTCTTCTAATGCATCTATTCTTTATACAGAGAAAAAATTATGGATTCGCAAACCCACATGGTTACTTAAAAAAACTGTTCCTTTTTATCTAAAAGACTTGGGCACACTGCTAGTTCTTGTTGCAAGGAAGCTTCATGGATTTATGAAAGCCTTTCCTAGTAGTTTTAATTATTGGACATATCATTTTAAATTTACAGAGGATTATACACAAGTGTTTTCAACGAGGTTGCGGCAACAATTAATAAAACATAGCATACATCCAAGCAAACCTTTGAAATCATGCAGTAGCGCTAATGGAGATGAAGCGATACCCAAATGGGCCAGTCAAGGTAATGGACTAAAAAGCTTTTAAATTACAACCACCCTATATGTAATTTATCACCCTATTGAACAAGCTTCCAAAATTTGTTTTACAATTGCGTTTTATAGATGAGAGAGGGATAAACTGTAAGCATCAACCCACAAAAGATATGTCTTTTTTAGAAAAACTCAAACAGTCAAATCGGAACAGGATTTCCAGATCAGAATCGAGCAAAAGTAGCAGAACTAAAATGGAAATAAATATCCCGTTGCATGTGCTGGCTGATTGCAATTCATTCTTGCTATCTTTTTCTAGAAATTGCGTACCATTAAAGAATGCATTCGACATTGAAACCTCAAGTAATACTTTTTACCGAAATGCTTCTTGTATGCATTACCTCCAAGTTTACATCATTCCAGATGAATTCAATGTTACTCCAAGCGTCATTGTAGCATTTTTGACTTGTCTATTTTCGTTGCTGCGCTGGACATTCCTTTGTGTCCGCCTTGCGTCTGAATTGCGATTGGATGGCCTACAGATGAACTTAGGATGCCTCTTCAAAGA
The DNA here is from genome assembly GCA_015476325.1 of Cardiosporidium cionae. Taxonomy (NCBI): domain Eukaryota; phylum Apicomplexa; class Aconoidasida; order Nephromycida; genus Cardiosporidium; species Cardiosporidium cionae. The sequence continues at coordinate 130,161 of JADAQX010000014.1, read as the reverse complement.
TTTTTGGACACTTACTGTTCTTTACTTCTGGTTGGCAAGAATGTAAAAATTATAGACCAAGAGGAATTTTTTTGGTTTTGCTGTGTAGAAATGCAATGAATTAAAAAATAATGCTTTGCTATTCTTAAATCAGTTCACATATATATCGTTTCCTGTAAATAAATTTTCTTAGTATTAAACCTTGTGTCCTTTAGGTCAATCGGCGCAGTGCTTCCACTTGTAGCGGTTGATATGCACGAATGCACTAATTGGTGGCCTACTGGGGATGTTCCTATTTCATTTTTTTGTGCGGTGATTCCCTTCATCCTTATCATTTTGTCTTACAAAGTGTATATATTGCAGAATATAATGGTTCTGAAACAGTCACCAGTCGTAAAATGCTGCTAACATACACTTATTTTTTGAGGGCAGAATTGAGCTATAAAAAAGCAATCTTTTCCTGTATTCAAAGAAAGGCATAATTTTTGTTTTCAGTTCAATGGCAATATTCCATCTGGGTAGCTATTGTCTGCAGTATGATTTCTCAAGAAACAATAAGGCACTTACCAAATACGCTTTGCGGACGGACAATTAAAGAAATATTACGTTCAGTTTGTACGTGCTACAAATTCCGTTATTGCGTGCTACTGTTTTTTAAAGTGGAAACAGAAAGGCATTAAATTTTATTTGTCACATTGTAAACTTGATAAGGAGTAGCATTAATTCCGTTTCTGTTTTACAGGGCATGTAGGAAATGCTTTCTCACTGCTGGCAACCTTTTCAGTGATGTTTCTAGGTAAATATAGCTTTTTTCATAATTACCAAAAGGTGCAATTAATACAGTTCTTAATTATGAGCTTAAATTTCCTACATATTAATTGTTTTTACAAGGAGGGTTGTCAAAACCAGGAATAATTTCTATCCTCGTTACCTTAATTGGATTGTGTCTTGAAATGCGAGCGAGAATCTTCCAGCAAAGCGAAAGGGGCACAGTAAGTGAAATTGCATGTTACTGACAATTAATTAACAGCAGTTTTCTTGGCATGAGATATGCTTGTTTCAGATAGTAAGAATAATATTGTTGCTTGTTTTATTCTTACAGGATGAGAATTCCTTACGAGTGGTTTTACCTTGTTGTAAGCATGATCTGATTTTTGAGAATAATATTGCAAACATTCTGATGAACAAAGGGAGCTTACTCTCTTGTCTCAGAAAAAAGTGCAAAAATGTTTTTGAATAGTCAAAGTGTTGCATGCTCCTTTACAGCATAGTCGAAATTAAATGCTTTTGTAACTGTCGGTTCTCTGCTATACAGCTATAATTCGAGAAATGATGGGGGAAACACTTATACTGGAGTGCGTTAGTGAGACTTTCTTCCGGTCGGGTACTTAGAGAAGTTTCAATTAGCTTACGTTACATTAGATTTTTAAGTGGATATTCCCCTTAATTTTCTATATGAAAAAAAATCAGCTTGCCAAAACATACACAATGATTGTTTGACGTTGGAACATCTCGATTTTGATTCCGCAGTTGCTCTTTCAAATGCTGCCGTAGCGAATGTAGAAACAAAACCAAAATGTAATATTTTTTGAGCATCTGTATATAAAATCTGCAGTGTTGCAAAGAAGAGCTGCAAAGGCAGTTTCCACCAGTGGTACGCATCCGGAGAGCGAAACAGTTCAACTTGTTCTCTCCTAAGCCCAAAGAGCTTAGGAAACGATCATAGGAATCCGCAAGATCCACATATCGGCAAGTTTCAATGTTTTCAGAGCATGTTAATGCGAGAAACTTACAAGTTGCACTACTTGTGTATGCCATGAGTAAAGTGGCATTGAGATTACAATCGAATTTTTTTACAAAAATTCAGAAAATGCACCCAATAGCCAATACCAACTGGATGCAACAGTAGCACTCTCAAAAAGCTCTGACAACTACAATGAAAAAGACGATGCCCCAAAAAATGATCTGCCCAAAGACTCAGACAGTTGTAGGATATACTGTCAAATTTGCTATGTCGTGCTAGCTGATACGGTTATATACCCATGCTTGCATGGCGGCTTATGTGAGCTCTGTCTACGAACGCTATTAAAGTTTTCAGCAAGTACAATACATCCTAAGTGTCCATTATGTAGATCTCCAGTAAATTTCTGCCTCAAATTTGATGAAATCAATAATGGGATGGTAGAAGCCTATCCATTTATAGTGATGAAAGAGAAACCATTAAGTTGTTAAATAATTAGACAGACAACAGGTATAACTATTTGAAGAGAAATTATCAGGCAAATAAATCGTAAAACATTTCTTTGGTGCTACCAATGATAACGGTCATAATAGTATAGCAAGCTTTCGCATTTTGTTAAAAGGCAAGATCACCTCCAGAAAAACGCTTAACAATAGAAGGATCGTACAGTTGTAACAAAATATGTTTTTGTTTTGCATAAGTCAAGCGAAACAAAATACTCGACGCAAAGAAAACCATTTTCTACGTGACATCAATTACCGATGGGAAATTGCCGCTGCTTAGATGCTATCTTTTGGGCAAAAAATAACATCAGCTAGAGTCAGTGAAAAAGGTCACAATAATGAAAAGTTTCAATATATCAAGCAAGAAGATTGTACTATTTCTCATCGCCCGAGTTACTCAAACAATTTACTACCGTTGACATAGAAGTTGTTCACATGTTACTTCCAATACCATGGTTACCATTTTTTTCGCTTAACAGCGCGGAGAGGCGCTGAGAAAATTTAATCGCTTCCTTTTCTTCTACCTGGAAAGAAAAATTGTGGAAAAATACTGAGAGACACGATAGTAGATGAAGTACTTGAAAAATCTTAATGCACTACAAAGACATTCATTAATAACTCTGAATTCTTTCTAGAAATAACAGCAAATAACCTAAGGTATGGATAGCAATTTGACAACAGCATTTACAACTATTTTTGTATTCATAAGTTAAACCCTACTGCCAAATGAATTCGTTCCATCAATACCAGAAAATAATTTTTATCTACATCATCGCAAAAATTCTTACAAGAACACTGATCTTCTTTTTCCCATTTGTGGCCCTAATCAAACAGGCAGCTGTCAGAGAATCTTTCGCTACTGATTTTTTTAATGCCTTTTTTCTCCCAGCAGTTTCTATGTAACCTGCATATGCACCGAATAATACAGATATAACTAGTGCCCAGATCTATCATTCCTTGAGGAAAAGCGAAAGTAACAAATAAAGTAATGCTCTAACAGGGAAGTATCAAAAAAACAATGTTTGGTCTCCAACGCCAACTTTTTTACAACGAAAAATTCACTACACACTTTTTTAGCTTAACACCTGCGTACCTAAGCCAAGTACAAATCAGTTGTAGTGAAACTTCTTAACAAAGAGGAAAACGTACTACGGTAATAGCATGAACTGCCATTCCATAAAACCGCTTTACCAAAAAAGAATGTCTAGATGCATTGAACTCTACGTATGCTTGAAACTGTCTTCTTACGTCACTTCTGGCAGTGCTTGGAACTACAGTAGGCAGAATGCAAAAAGTGGAGTTTAGTGTGACTATAGCAAAAAAATTTATCAACATATTCTTAGAATTAACAAACTTCGCTTGAACGTCAGCCAAATAGAGTTCCGCGCTGAATTCTGCTGCAACGCATAGAGCTTTTCCAATTCCAACAAAAAGCTTGTAGTATCAGAGACATACATTATGGTTAAAAACGAAAAGTGAAGTGGATGTATTGCTGCGAAAAAAAGTGGCTGTTCCAGAATTGAGGGTGCTTTTCCACAAGAATATTAGAGTAGCTTATTGCTTTAGCAACAGTTTAGCTGGATGTTAAAACCAGGGTAAACAAAGGAGGGGAATAATTGATTGGCCTCTCTTTTGAACTTTATGAGGCTACAGTTCCCAACAGGGACGACCCAGCACAGAGTGACATTGTGCAAGGACACCAAGGCTTCTACGGGGCGTTGAACTTTCACTGGCGCTGTTTGCTTGGGTATAAAAGCATTTGATTACAAAAGGGAATTAAACAGAATGAATGATTGGGCGGCTGCAATAAATATAAGTGCTTTGCTGTATTTAACTAGTATTACTATATTTTTACACTGCTACTAGCATTTGTGCTCAATTAATTTGATTTTTGTTTAAATCGTAATAGTTGGCACTCAGCACTTCAAGCACCGTGACCATCTTAAGAAATTTCTGTTACTTGATGTGCAAAGCGTTTTCACAACCGCCTGCGAAATTTTTCAACGGCGCACCTCTGATAAAAGCCCATTTTACGTTGCTTCCAAGTGAATACACATTGTTTTTACATGTGAATTTGGCAGGCGCGTCATCTATGAGGTTTTAAAGAAAATTGTAGTTGGCATATGTAGCAGCTACCTGCAGTAAATGCACTAACCATCATATCAGCTAAAATAATGTCACAATAACAGAGGAAGCACAACGAAAGACATGTCTATCGCTGTATCTAGCACTATTCAAGTTGCACTTCATTGTATCTTATATTCTGTCTCGCATACAAGCTAAACGAAACCCAATCACACAGTATTTTCATTTACAAATACTACGTAGGAGTTGGAGCATTTCTGTTTCCCTGCTGTACAAACGTCAAAATCCATTGTGTGTAAATGTGATGATTTGACACCTTCATTCTAACCGTGCTAGATTAACTTTTCGAACTGAGTATATTTGGAATATTTAATAAGAAATATCTTACGAGTTTGTTTATTTCCTGAATTTTGATATTCGTCGATTTCTTTACAATAAAAAACAAATCATCAGCTACTGCTGGGAAACTTTTCTCGCCATATGCTAAATGGTGGCTGTCTACAGCAAATGCCGTTACGATGGCTGGTTGAGGTATCTGTGTACTTATATCTTTTTTTCGACAGTCAAATTAAGCAGTGTGTGTATACAAGATGTAGTGGCGAAAACGGTTGTTGGGCTAGCGGATAATGGGCACACCTTCCAGTGGCTGTCTCAGTTTTGTTATACAATACCTTCTAACGAAAAGGGTCGTCTACTCGCTCAAACGGTTAAAAGTTACGCAATTGTCTCATTGCATTACATATTTTCTAGAAGGAGAAAAACAACTATTGCATAGCGGAATACACACGTTTAACTATCTGTTCTTAAGTTTAAAGCGCACGGTTGTTTTCTACATATTTACCAATTGAAAAATACTTCTCTCGTAGAAAAAAATGCTATTTCACACCTGCTTCCTAATTAGAACACAAAAGCCAAATACGAATTCATATTTTACAAAATGGTAACATCGTTTGGCTTCTTTCTCTTGTTGGTGGCATTATTTTCTTTACTTGAAAAGTTTATTTTTTTTCTGTTATTACAAAAACTTTTATACCTATGTGATCAGATAATTCGTTCCAGTGGGCAAGAGCTTATCTTGCTTAATACAACAATAAACTCTTACGAAACGAGAAATGGCCACTGTGCTGACTTTGTATCTCGAGCACGGCTGCGTGAAATTTTAGGTGGCTTTGAAAGAGACAGTTCATTACCATATTATCTTTTATATCATATACTAATTTGTCAACAATTCAATTTTTTGACACTAGATTTCTTCATGCTCTAGTTTATATATACTATTGATTCATGTAATCCCCGCTAAAATTGTAGGACATTTGAGATATTTCGTATATTTCCCTTAGCATAATCTTTCTAATTTGCATCTTTATTGTAGGAACATCAGCAGTGGATGCCCCATCGCTTCCGCAACTTTTCGAATTAAACTCAGTATGCCATGCCACCTGTGCAACTTTGCATTTTACACACGTCTTTTTGTATTTTGTCCTAATTTCTTCCCGTTTTAATTAATAATCAAAACTATTTTTTTGTGTGATAAAAATGTCACGTAAGTTATGCATGTAGTTTGTGAGATACTTTCCATTAGTAGATTATTAAAATGAATTTTTTGCAAAGAACTGTACGCATGAGAATTTCACGTGTACGAGGGTCATACCAGCAAGCATTAAAAAAATCAAGCAATGCATGATAAGAAGTTGAAAAGATTGTAGTAGAGTGCCAAATTTTGCTTTTCACTTTGGGAATGCTTTCTTAACATTGAATATCGGATATTCAGTTGATAAAGCGCGAATTAGGTTCTTTCAATTACTTGCAAATGCAGGTTGAACCATTTTGTGTTTGCAGACTGTCGACCCGCATTTCAATGGGCACTTCGTAACTGCATTGGTACGTTATAATGTAAAAGTCCAGTATGGGAAATATTCTGTTCCGTGCAATTTTCCGAACCTATGATATATACTTAATTCATTCTGTAGAAACACCATAGCTAGATCAAATTACGTATTATAGCAACTATAATAGTGGTAGTTTGTATTTAGTTTTTTTGTTATTCCGCAACCCAAATGGCTGTATGTATTCCCTTTAGCGATCATTAGGAGTTATTTGCACTTTCTAATTTCCGTTTTCTAATGCAATGTATGTTGTTTTTTGTGAAGTAAAAAATATGAACATATTTAAGAACCGTGAGAGGCAAAATTCTTCATGAGGTAGTACAGGAAATGTTTGTTCAATATTTTCGTAGCTTACCCACTGCAATGGCAGCGTTGACGCTCTGTATCGATTGGAATTCCAAAATCCAGGTGGATTCCTACGACGGCAGTTTTCTTGTGATGATCAAGGAAAGTTTCTCTTCGTTCAACTGGAAATGCTTTCCAAAGCATCTACAATGTGGCATAAAGAAAAATTGGTGCTAATCGCATTCCTTTCTGTGAATTCACCTCCTGTAGCTGTTCTTAAGTGTAATTTCTGTGGCATTTTGCTCTTTCATTCTATAAAAAAAGCAATTGCGTGGAAATTCCTGCTGTCATGTTTTTCGAGCACCGTCCCATCACTTTTATAATTCCTGCCTTTGTGCCAAAAAATCCCTAGTATGTTGTATAACATTGATCGTTTTGACTTTTCAGGAATACTTCAGCTACTCGTCGTTTTTAGTACACTGTATGGATTGCTGTGTGCATTGAAGTTGCCACGATTGAATTCTCACAGGCAAAGCGAAGATGCACCAATTATTATTACTATTATTTTTATTGCACAAGCAATTTTACTTCTGCAGCTACTGTCTATAACTACTCATTTATTCGCTTACGCCCAGGTGAGAAAAATATGTACTGCTTATAAAGTGATAAAAAGGCATTAAAAGTGATACAATAGAATCTACAAAACCACCCTAAAAACTTACATTTATAACTGGAAAAGGGATAGTACTTTAGAATTGCTTCCTTTGAAGAAATAAATGGAAAATGAATAATATTTTTACTCCATCGTACATTAATCAATAATTCAGTTATACATCCAGCATCGCAAACTTACTCTTTGTAATGAATCCTAAATTTTAATTTTAGAAAAGTCTTGACTGTATGTACTGTCTGGAGTTCGTAATTTTTCTGACCTCTTTTTTTTAGCATGTATTCGTATTATATGTAGAATGGAACCGGTTTCCCTCTATTGAAGTTTATATCTCAATTGTTTGAAAGTGCTGTCGATGTTTCCACTGTTGCCGTGATACTTCTGCTATTTAATGGTCCTAATCTTACTCGTTCTCAACTGGTTTTGGAAGTAGAGCATCAGGTATTTCGCAAACTAAGAATGAATAAACTCGGAAATATTGCCCAACAAGGAAACGGGAGTTAATACGCATTACGTAGTGCTTATCAACATAGTCTGTTTATCCAAATATTTTACATCTATTATTACAGATTTTACTTAGCTGGCTAGTTTATTCTGCATTACGTTTTGTCTACACATTATCCGAATCACAGAATATGGAACTAAATCCTTATTTATTTCTGCGTTCGGGTGAGCATATGCCCTAATTCTCTATTGGTTGAATTCATAGCTTTGTTGATCAACTTGCAAAATTATTTCAAACCGTATATCATCACAACATCATACATTTTTATGTATACCGTTTAATACGTATGTTGCTTAATTTGATTAAATAATACCAATCTTATGCACAATTGTGTATCGTAAAAAACATTACTATGGGTTTGATGATGTGCAAGTGAATGCTCTTCAATTATATATATTCCTTCTTGATTATTCGATAATATAAAAGATAACCCTAAAATTCTATATCTGCTTTCTTCTCTGCCTATATAAATAAATTTCTTTAGTTTGGGCATTTCCTTTTCTTTCACTTCGAATTTGGCTCTTAGGTCGGTTTCCTTAGCTGGGATTGTTTTATTTCATGTCATATTATACAGCATGTATTCATGAATTGTTTAATGTGCTAGTTATTCTTACTTGAGTAGCTATTTTTTCTATTTAGAAACTAATTTCAAAAGTGCTACGTTTTAACTGTTGATATTTAAATTTAGAATATCGCGCAGGAGTAATACTTTGTTCAAATTTTACAAAAGGGTCTAAACTTTTGGTCCAGTTTTAGGTTTTCGCGCTTGCTACGTTGAATTCGTTCACGAAAAAAATGTTAAACAAAGAAATCAGCGGGTGGCTCTACTTTTAGCGTAAGTTGAGTTTTAAGGGTTCCAGCGTTTAAATAATAGCATTTAGTGACATTGATGTGCCATTTTACTCACAGCATCATGTTTTCAAGCTACCGCATATATCTAGCCTTTTGTAGATATACTGTTGGAATAGTCAATGTTGTTGAGTATGTGATTATATGATTTTATATCTTGAATATGATCAAATTAATCATGAGTCTCCGATACAAGAAGTTACTTAGTGTGCCTAACTATTTTCCCTCTTGTAATTGCAGTGACCGTCCTGTACACAATTGAACTTATTATTAAAGGTGCTAGTATGAAAGCCATATCTTTTAAAAAACACAAATGTAGAAAACCAGTATAGAAAGAAATAACGCATTATATTTTGAATTCAAACTGGAAATATGCTTCCTTTTGTTACAATTATTATACAGTTGTTCTGGATGGCTGATGTCACTTCCGTTGCTGGTGACCTTGCATCCCGTTTCTACAGCGTACGTGTTCATACCGCGGTAGTATAGAAAATAAATATCGGCAAGAGCAAAAGAATATACCACAGCTAGCGTGCCAAAATTTTCATTCTATTCAATCAGTTATTACACTTTACATATCAGGCATTTTGATATCAGCTGGGTTCTAATAACGAACATAATTGGTCTTCTTGGTAAGCTTTGTTTGAAACAACATTTGTGAGATGGGGAATAATTACAAAAGTTACAGAATTATCGTGCTTTTACTTTGTAAAAAAGGGCATCTTTCAAAAGAATATAGTTAAGGCCACCATGCTTTATGTTAGGCTACTGCTTTCGAAAAGGGGGCAAATTTTCTGCCTTTCTTCTCCAAAATGAAAATTGTTGCTTCTTGCCTGCAGTTCTAGAATTACTCTACTCTAGATTAAAAGTGACATATCAAACCCTCCTAAATAAGAATAACATGAAAAACCTATACCGTTATACCAAATCCGGACCATTAGTTTCAAACAAGAAATAACCATAGAATAGAGAAAACAAGTTAAGGCTACGTGAGGGAATACAATGCGGGGCTCCTTTTATCATCAAAAGCTTCGTGCTTACGTATTTATATTTTTCAGTTACCTCTCATATATGAGAATTGAAAGAAGCGTTTCTTTCCTAATCTGTTCAAATCAGCTTAAGGTAACAATGTAATAGTCATTGAAGGTAATGATTTCAAGAGTTTGAAAGGGTCTATTAATTCTTTTAGGCATAAAGCTAATTGCAAAATTCGGTTATGACTGTTTTGTAAAATAAATATACAGTCAGCAAGATTAAAGTATCCTATCTTGTTTGGTTTGTCCCTACAAAAATAAAAAATCAATTCAATTTCGAACATAAATACTAAGATTCTTCTCTAAATTGCTTTAGGGACAGGAGTTTGAAACAAAGGTAAAACGATAGGGAAAAATTGATTAACACTACACCTTGTCTGATACTGGTGCATGCTCTCAAAGAATAATAGTAGACCATTTTATGAAAATATTTTAAATTAATGAAAAAACTCTACAGAAAATCGAAAGCACTTCAAGAGTAAAGCCATAAATTAAGATAAGCAAATACCACTACCACCTAAACAGAAATAATTATGACCACCATTCATACAACATTTTCAGGTGATATCCAGAGACTTAGGCATGAATCATACGATTCAATTCTGTGAGCCTAGAAATCTCTATACGACAGGCAGATCCTGTTTTAATGAAAGCATAACACACTTTTTAAAATTCATTTCGAAAAGAATCGATGCGCATTCGAAAGAGTATAACGAAACTTGATCCTTTTGAAAAGCATCGAAGAAGTTACGTCCACGCTATACAAGTAAGTCATCCAAAAAATACGCAATTTTGCCTTGCTAAGCCATCTCATCAAAATCTTGCTGGCAGGAATTATCTATTTATTCACAGTTACGAGTCGTACGTTCAGCATTTAATCATAATCGCAATAAATTAGCCAGATTATGTTCCTTGAAAAAGTTGAAATTCACAGTGGCACCGCCAGTAAAACTATATTTTTCATCTTCTTTGCGAATTCTAACCCGCAGTGAAAAAAAAATTCATACATATTCTTCTGCACATTAAAGTAGAGACATGACTTGTAGAGAGCGCTGGAAAATAAGATCAGCTCACAAACCAGTTTGTTTTGCGCTCCAAACGGCCGAACCTAAGCATTACAAAGAATAAATCCAAATAGTTTGCAAGCATTTTTATTCTCATAGAAAAAATAGACTCATAATATGATTAATATTAAAATCCGTCAAAAATTTCCGTTCTGGCATGTGCGAATATGTAGGCTAAAGAAAGTCAATTAATGCGAAATTACTACGAAGACGATATATAAGTTTTAACAATGATTGCCCTACTATGGAATTAGTATAAAAAATAGTAGAAGGTTGCATCTAGTTTATCATACTGTTAGACATTACCATGGATAGTGCTGATGCGCTCTTCACGGCTATCCCTCACAGGATTGAGCGTTTCGCCAATCGCTAACGCCTTCACACCTAATGATATATAATTTATTGTAGAACAAAAATCCACAATACGTAAGACTAGAAAGTAAGCTAAAAGCTGCATAAGTAACGAGCAAGCGATAAGCAATCCTACAAAATAGAAAGTAATTCAAACTAATCCATTATTCCTATATCCTTCTCAAACAGATGTATAAAATGCTTTTCTAATCCAAACACTACCGCAAGCAATCTAAGTAAGCTTCCAATTCAAATAATAGCATGTTTTGTTCAAGGCTTACTTTGAGATACTTTATGTTTCATTTTCAAAGCAGACTGCCATTCTGAAATTTGTTGGCATTGATGAAATGAGAAGATATCTCTGTAGAACAAAATTACAGCAAGATTCAAGAATTGAAATAAACAGCCAAAAAATAGCTTCAAAAAAATTAGATTCACATAAACGTATAAGCGGGAAAGGAGCAACGGGGGTAGATGCAGGAATATTTCATTGATTGCAGCTACAAATTCTTGCCTTTTTAAATAAATAGTTTGAAATAAATTCTCAATTATACTCCGCGCCCATGGGTACTGCAACAAAAAGAGCAATATTCATTTTCTAGGTAAGAAAAAAAGTAGTTCTGCAATTATAAAAAAAGAGATTTAGTAGTCTCCAATTAGGAATCCTTCCTTAATTAAGAAAGCGACAAAGCCAATGGACGCTGTAGCTACGATACGAGATTCTCTTTCAAAAAAAATCTACCATACTTTATCATGATACAAAAGATAAGTTACAGCTTAAAAATCTTACTTAAAAAGCTTTATCAAGATTATTCCCAAAGTTAGATCAGAGATAACATGCTAAACCCCATTTGAATATTTCTAAAACCATCAATTAAAAGAAATCAGCATTGCATTCAGAGGTAAATTAGATAACTATGATATACATAAATCAAATTCAAGCAGACGGCATTTAGTAATGAAATATAACAAAAAAACAAAATTGTAACTTACACTTTGATGAGCAAAAATAGTAGGGAGAATTTCGAAAAAAAAAAACATCTTCAAATTCTTGAGTCTCTGCCTGTTAAGAAATGGTAAAATTTGCATAAGATTTCAATAATAAAAAGTTAGTCAAAAATGCAACTTCAAACATACATGACAAAAATAGCATGGGAAATTACTCAAAATAGCACCCTATGAAGACACGCACGCACCTATCTAGCATCTTCGATGATTCAATCTCAGAAAAGGTCAAGCAATCATTGCCCTGCGTTGTAGTTTTCCTAGCAACAGAAGTAGTACATGAGTCTTTAGAAGCAATGTAATCTGATTGCACATTTCTATTAGCTTCACCACCATCATCAATGGAATTACTTTCTTCTTGAACTGTCGCTGAGCAAATATCTAGAAATATTGCTTTCAATTTATTCACAATGTTCGTGAACTGAAAAGTATCATCTGTACGAACTTTATTATGAAGAACAGCTCGCAATCGCAAAATATCTAGAAAATATTTTTCATGATCATCCAAAACAGTTTCTTCAGTAATCTGTGGGTTGGAAGATGCCGAACTAGAGCAAGGAGATTTTTCAATTACAGCTTTAGTATCATCAGAATTATATAGTTCCCCTTCATTCGATTTTAATAGAATACTACACTCCTGGTTCAGTTCATTTGAAAATTCTGACGAAATAGGGTATTTGGTTCTGTCAATAGATGCATGTGCACTTCGCTCATAAGGCTTCAATCCGTTTTCAAAAAGATCTATCACATGCGAACGCGCATCTTCGGAGGAAGTACAACTATCTGAGCGCGCAATACACTCCAATGCGTGTAAAAAATAGGGCTTATTTTCTCGATTCATATGTAACCCGTCAAGTAGCATACGAACTAGCTGAACAGCCTTGGGAAACTTGTTGCGGCTACGTAAATGTTTCGAAACAATTTCCTGAAGTGCTTCAATGGCAGATTTAGACGTAGTAGAAGGCGCTGGCTTAAGCGATACGCCTGTTTTATCCTCGGGTTTAATTTTTTTAACGACAGGTTCTGTTTTATTGGGTTGTGAAAATTTTCTTTTGCCAAGAGAATTATTCTTACAGGTAGAATCAAGAGTAGCACGCAATTGCTTTTTTTGACTGTTATACGCTCTGTCCAATAGCCGGTCTGCTCGAGAGCGGCCTACATACTGCGCTTCGGAGCTACGCAGTAGCTGATGGTGCTTTCGTTGCATGATATAGTCGATGAATCTATTTTTGAATAAAACAGAATCACTCCCACTACGCTGCTGCGAAGACGAGAGATTAGACAAAAAGAATTATTTCCTACTGTTGTTCGGGTACTTTCAGAAACAAGGAATGAGATAAAAATGTTAGTTTAATGGCAGCTTCAGTAAACAACAAAAGACGATCATAAAGGCCAGCAAACATTTTTCAGAAAACTGTCGCTCAAAATAGTAGTCGTTTCTTTCGCAACTAGCATACATTTGCTCTACCAGACATTAGCTGTAGAAATGACCACAATTCAAGATAAGTATTTGCAATGGAAGAAAAATTAGGCCCACAGCTCAAATCCTTCGATTGGGGGCTAGAAGAAATCCTCCATTGTCATATGCAATGATTAAAACAAAAAGCTCCAAGCAAACAACAAATATTCCATTTCAGGGTAATTGTATGCAGGAATAGTTTATGAAATTCGTTGTGAGCAATTTTTTTCGTTTCGGAGAACTACTTCCAATCACGGGGTTGCCCAAGACAGCGTTCCCGTAGCGTCGCAGTGCTTTTGCTCTCTTCAAAATAACGGGTGGCATCAATTTGAGCGCATCCCCCCATGATTTTGCAAGCAAAATTCGATTGGAAATGCCGCGCAAAATTACTTTGACACGATCATCAAGCAATTCTATCTGTAACTCTGTCAATTAAAGAATCAAAACAGCGGAGACACTCCAGATTTATTATAAGTTTGGCTAACATAAAAGATAACATTCAGAACCTATCTATATTCACAATATGAGCAGACGATAAATGCCGTAGCATTTATCCTTGCTAACACTTTCAACATTTACTTCTGTTTCCCAAAATTGATATTCCTTTTGAGAAAATACAATTTCGAAGCAAGAAAGAAAACTCTTTGTACTTATGTTTATTTCTTGCGGAAAAAATGCGTACTTCGATGCTTATTCATAGTAAATCTGTAGTAGGCAATTGAAACATAGATGTTAAAATTAACTGCTACTACTAATCAAGGGAGAGGAACAGGAGATGCAACATTTCTTGCTATCATTCCGATTCTGTGTTTTTAATAATGCTTTTATTGCTGCAGTTTTTCTCTAATTCCCAATTGAGTGAAATAGTAGGGTAAAGTGCGAACTTTCAGAACAAGTTTAAGGAAAAATGCTGAGCCACAAAATCCTTTAGCTCGTGAATCTTCAAAAGTTAATGAAGGAACATCAGTTGTTTGTAGTACACTTTAGACATACTGCTTTTAAAATGTGGCTTTTAGTCACAATTTTCCCGCTTTCATTTGCCACGCGCTTGCCCAAGTGATAACCACGTTCAACTTACATACAAACCCATGAATCTTGGTGACTCATCAGACAATTTCAAAAGAGTACATCACAGTAATTACGCGTTAATTTTGATGCATGGAACGTGCACTTTCATTATAGCTCATGATGCCGGATATCTTTTTCTACCAAGCACTGCCTCCCTCGATATCTTAATCAAGGAAGAGTTTATTTCTTTACTCTTCCATTTCTATTACTAAAGCAGTATTATAATAGATTGTGCAACCTCCTGAAAAGGTGGATCTCCTAGTCTTCTATACAGCAAGAAATTGTAGAAAGGATTTTTTTTTTTGCTCGAATATGTTGCGCTAACGGGTCTCTGTCACTTAATATAAGCTGTAACGAATTTTCATTGTCCCTATTTGCCTCTTGTAAAATGAATCCATTGCAGCACTTTCTGTTACCTCCCTATGGCTGGAACTTTACGATACTTTATCTCACGAGGTGTGAGCTCGCAGTCTAAGGGAGAACATGGTACGGTGACTTTTCATACCTTCTATACAAGTTATCTATTTAGATACTGCGATGAGTATTTCCGGTATGTGGGGGCTTTTATCTCTGGACTCCCTTTTACTAACAAAAAGGTTGAGCATGAAGCATCCAGGGTTAAACAGTTATAAGGCAATTCTCGTGGAGAAGCCGCCTAAATTCAAATTATGTTTGCAAAGGGCACATTTAAGTTACACAGCTTTTCCTCCACTCAAAAGGTATGACTGCATGAGAGGTATGTCACTTCAAGAAAAGTTCGTTAGCAGAAGTTTCTCTACATCTCTCCCAATTTATGCCATTGAAACAGTGGAAGATGCCTTAACAGCAACAGAATGGCTGAAAGAGTTGAACAAAACAATAAATGCTACTTCCATAAACTCGCCAAGAAGTTTCACTCTCGAACAAACACGCGAAATGAAGCCATTAAATCAAGTTGGCCAGCTACCGCTACACTTAGACTTTGTATTACTTACTGACGATTGCAAGCAGGTGGATTCAGCGCCTGTTATAATGCCATCATCTCAGGTTAAAGCATGCAGTCAGGAAACTACGGATTCTACTCCGATGAGTCCACAATTAAAGAGGATTATGTTTGATTCAGTCTATACAAGTAATACGATGCATGCATCGGCAACTACCCATAAAGAAGAAGTAGGAAATGCTTTTAAATCTTTTCTGCGCAGTCTAAATGATTTATCAAACGCTAGCAACTCCGCTCTGTCTACTATTTCATTGTATTTTCCGAAACGTACTTTTGAAAGGGAATTGGATGAAAATTTGAGCGATTACTTATTGGAATATAAAGTTTCCAAGTCATCCCCAGATGTATCCATTGATAAAATACATGTAAAGGATAAAGAACCTCTCTATTCCGACTACTTTTATCTCATTACTGCATTTGCTGCTTTCATCGTAAGGATATATCATGAAGCAAACCCAGGAAGTTCATGTATTATTGATGTCTTTTCAGACCTCTTCACAAGTCGCCAATTTTGTAAAATCGTTCATAATTTTCAGGATATTGCCTCTTTCTTATCTGCAGAACATGGAATCGAGTTTTGTAATGTAGTCGACCTGCAAATAGGCTTCAATCTAATAGCTGAAAGAGACAACCAGGTGTATTGGGACAGGACTCTCAGCTCGCTTCTTCGACAATATCTAGCAGATTCGTTTTGCTCTATACAAAAATTGCACGAAGCTGCTACTTATCACTCGAAGCACGATTATGATATAATTGAAAGCAACCTTTTGTTATGTGCTTCCTTACTTCCATTGTCTCTAAAATTGAGTAAAATGTATATGGATCCGGACTTCGATGCAATTTCGCATCGCACTGAAAATATTTATCGCTTATATGCTAGGATGAATGCTTCTCTCAAACCACCTGATTTTCAAGCGAACAGTAGGAAAGAACCTTCCAATTCTTCGAAAATACTTTCGGTAGGAAGTACACTGCAAGCAATGCTGTCTAGTCGTTTGTCAAATGACTTGCTTATCTTTAGGCTCAATCTCATGCCATGGACTGGTATCACTGGCACTCGCAACCGTGCAGATCAATTTATCGATATTGAGCAAGGAGATATTGTGGATTGCGTAATTGAAGGGTATTAGAAGTGATTTCTTACGAATAGTTTTTATGCAAGTGGCAGATGTTTTAAAATTAGAAGCTACGGTTAGCGACCGAACAATGGGATTATGCTTTTACATTTTATTGTATTTGCTTGATGGTTTCTTCCTTTCATCTAAAAGTGCCTGGAAAATGCATTCTATTTTTACACAAGCTGTCTCTGTTGTCTGTATTGCAGTATATCATTGCGAAAAAAAATACTTTATTTATCAAAAAATTGGGAAAATTACTCTTCTTTTACAAAGATAGAATCCACCGACTTGCTTTCTGGGGAACCTAAAATTTTAAGCAACAATAATTCAGTTGTAATGACGGCTTCCTCACACAAAAAACTGGTATATTTTGTTTATCATCGTTTTATTTTGCACCACGTAGCATTTTTTTATATTTTTGTGATGTTTTTAATTGACTGATTTTGTTTTTAATGTGTTGCAGACTTCTAATCGTCAGTTTTTCACCAACAAGCCTTTTAAGTAAGCAAATTCCGCTACAAGGATAAATTTTTCAAAAGCAGGACGTGAAAATTACAAGTGTACCATCTGGAATTGATTGTAAAACGCTTATTCTAAGTTGCTAATTGAGTAATAGCTTACTGTTACATTAGGTGTTTGTGTTAAGTGACTGGCTTTGGATTAAAAGATAAGCATTTCTTAAATTCCACTATTTACATCAAACCCAAGTTGGTCTACTTAATTCGTACTGATTGTATTTGTCTTTGTACTCTATACTTTCAGAACAAAAGTATTCCCTTTTCACTTCTCTTTTTAAATATTTGATTGTTGGAACTATTATTTCCATTTTTATTTTTTTTATTTTGTTTGTAAATAAAAGTATGACGGAAGGAATTTTTTAATGAATATTTTTAATGCACTTGTCTGCCTTTTTTCTAATATTTAGACATTTCTAAGAGTATAACTTATTATAAATATGCCGCAACATTCATTGAATACGATAGCTTAACTATAATATATTACTCTGCATTACTTCATTGTATGTCAAGAATAGCTGTTGACAATTAATATCTGGATTTTTATCACTGTGAAAGTATTAAATATGTATTTCAACGTACTTTATTTTGTAAGCAAAGTTGCCTTAGTTTTGTTAAATTTCGTATGGCGATATTTTATAAACTCCCTTATATGCATAATTTATAATCTTCTTCTACTGTTTTCTTCCATTCCGCCTTTAGTCATGAGAACTGAATCAGGAGGAAAAGCAAATCTATTAACTTACCTTAGGAAATTTAGCCTTCAGTATTCTTTTTCCATTTATCTGTCTATGCTTTACTCATTGTTTTATCTTTGAAGTAGTTTATTTAACTATGTTTCGTAGAAGAATGAATCCTTTTTGTTCATATATTTTATTTGACGTGATAGGAAATTGAGGTAACAGCTTTAATGCTTTGATAAGAATTTTGATGCTTTTTTTTCCGTAAAGAATCAATAATGTAACCTGAATTGATATGTCTTTGCAAAATTTATGATAAATATTTTTAAATATGAATATCTTGGTTTTTATTTAAAGATCGTAAAGTTTGGTTGTTTTATTCGGTCTGCTATTCTTCTTCAAAGTATACTTCTAGAAGATTAAGCGTTTGTTAAAATGTTTAATAAGCAAGTCGTTTTTTGCAGATAATTAATATGTTATCAGAAAGCCTATTATCAGAATAGCATTACGGTTCAACACTCTATACTATTGAATTCATTTTATCCTACCCGACTCTTCACTGACACTATAAGAGAGTGAGGATTTGTTGGGAGCAAACTCATTATAAAAATAAGGGAAATTTTGCTGTTCTACCAAGTTGTATATTGCTGGTATATAATATATGGTGAAACACTCTTACAGGTATTCTGTAGTTTGTGTATATTCTATGTAAATCAAGCGACTGAGAAATTTTAGTTGGTTAGCTCATAGTGACAGCGCCTTTTAATCAGCGTTGGTTCTACTTGTGTAACGTTGACATCTTTGAATGCTATAATATACTAGCAAGTTGTATTATATACATCCGTATAGACAATATTCTGTCGTTTTTTAATAGCTGGAGCCTGTAGCTTCAAACCAACGAATAAAGTCTTGGCATTCCTTTTATGTGATGTAATTCACTTATGCGCTTTAATTACGATATACATACATACACAAGAATCACTTTATGCCATCATCTTTATACGTGCACATTCTCATACATCAGAAGATCAAAATTTCAATTAAAAATATTTTATTGAGCTTGTTGCAAAAGTATAAATTTCACATTCAGTTTCATGCACTCGAATTTTTTTTCCATTCAATATTAATTTAAAAATAAAAGGTAGAAATCTACGAATACCTATGGTGTACCAATTTTCTCGTATACTACCTCTCTATCCATTTTTGGGTGTATTCTATAGGGTGAAATCAGTAATGCTGGGTTTCTCTTTTATACTTTTTTTGTTAATGGAATTTTGAGCTTGAAAATTCAATTATACTTCTTTATGTGCAAAGAGTCACTGCTTTTGCAGTGACTCTTTAGTTCGAGTAAGCAAGCGGATATGCTAAAGCCAAAACGAAATCCTACCGGTAGCCCTACAATCAGAGTATAATTTTACAGTTTAATCTAGCTAAGCGAAGCATCCTTAATGAGATTGTCGTTTATTATTGGAAAAGCTCGAACTTTAACAGTCCAAGCACTGAACATTTCTATAGGCTTGTAGTCATATCATCTTGCAGAATGAGAAAATTACGCACTCGCGAAGTCTGCAATTGGTTCAATTTTTGCTCTCGGTTGAATTTTTTAACGTCAAAATCAAACGCTTATTTAAAGCTATATTTTTTGTTGCCGTCACAGACCTGTGATTAATCTTTCTTACCAATGAGCTTGACTTTTGTCCAGTATATCTACCGGTCAAAACAAATCAATACAGTTGTATAATTGGTTAGATCTAGTTTTTTGATTTACGCTCTCTGTCCATGTTTACTCAGGAGAGAACACCTGGCAGTCCTTGCAAAAAGCCACCTCAAGTTTTTATCGAGCTAAGCAATATCATATTTTACACAATTTCAAAGTATATTCACTATCTATTTTATTTTGCACTTCTAGAAAAGAACTTCATCGCGATTACTTCGAACAATTTTATGCTGCAAAAGAGTTGTTTAAGAAGTGGCGGTTTCCGAGACAGTCAAGAAAATGGACAACAAGTTCTGCTTCTTGATTGCAATAATAAAGGCTTCTACTAGATATTCTTGCTTATTTGCAAATATCTCGATTTTCTATCATTCTTTGTAGTGGACTCAGACACAGAACTCACCTTTAGCGAACTCTGAATATGTAAAAAACGGATAATAGTGCGCGATATACTCAATGGCTTCTTCGCAGCGTCAACTTTTCACTTCAAAAGAATATGGCCAGGATTTATTTAAATTTGAGAAAGTTCTCGGAGTTGGTCGGCAGAGCTAATTTTAATAAACGAGCAAAAATATATAAATATTTGAAATTTTTTGTTTGATCACCTCATTGTGACATGATCTTTTATTTTTAATAAAGCAATAGTTTCATACAGCTCTCAGTGATGCAGTTTTTTTTACAATATAAAACATGAGCTGTCTGCTTTTGATAGCGTAATACACCACCTTTAGCAGCGCTTGAGATGAGAGAGCCAAAACATGCATTTTCTGATACCCACATTATTTTGTACTGCACAAGTATAGAAAAAAACTTGCAGCTTCAGCAGCCATATTGCTTTACTGTCATTCGTAAGTATTTAACGTATTCATACATAGATGTTGCACTGCTATTTAGGAACGTTAGGCTGTGTGAGACTGGCTACATTTATGAAAGAAACGCTTCCCCGAGATGACGTGCAGCGAAATTTACCACAAGTGGTTGCCATTAAAGTAATGGAGAAAAGTGTGATCTTGCGTTACAAACAAGTAGATCATATCAACAATGAACTTAAAATTCTCTTGTCCATTAGTCACCCTTTCGCGGTATGCCAGAATCAATGTACATTTGGGAAACCAATATACACTAGAATGCTTACAATGCAGAAGATACACATGAGTTTCAGCGATTTTTAATTTTAGACCTCCATCTTTTTTTAGTCTTTATTAGAAAGACAGCTCTGTAAAAGGATGAAGCAGTCTTCTTTGCAGAAATAATTGGACGCGTTTTAAAGGTGTCTGAATTAAATATTTTTCTAAGCTACATCAAATTTGCCTTAGATCCAATGTTTTGGTTCGTTTCAAGATGAAAAGAATCTTTACTTAATCCTTGAAGCTGTACAAGGTGCAACGGAAGTTATACTGAATCAATGATAAATAGTAAAAAAGTTGCAAATGCCGAGTTTCAATCAAGTTACGTACGAAATTTCATTGTACGTATATATGTATTCCTATATTGCTTTCAATTATCGCTCAGGAGGTGAATTTTTTTTCTATCTACGAGAACAGGGTCAGTTGGAAAATGTTCAAGCCAAATTTTATGCAGCACAAGTCTGCGAGATTTTTGATTATTTGCACAGCTTGCATATAATATACAGGTAATCTTGCCCGAGATTAGTATACAAAAAAAAATCTCCTTTCAAAATAGTAGCAGCTGATTAAATGTGAGCAATAAAGAAAGCTGCTCGTACAAGTCTTATCGATTAGATTCCTAAAATATACAGAGATTTAAAACCAGAGAATCTTCTTGTTGGAAAAGATGGATATCTCAAGTTAGCAGATTTTGGCTTTGCGAAAGTGGTCACGTTACGAACATACACACTTTGTGGAACTCCCGAATATATTGCTCCTGAAATGCTGCTGAATAAAGGTCATTGTGTAAATAGTAAAATTAAGTGGATGCATTCGCTAACGTATCCAATTAAAGTTATTTTTATGTATTATGAAATGCTAGGTCACTCAAAACCGCTCGATTGGTGGACTCTTGGTATCCTGATATACGAGATGCTTGTCGGTAGGCCACCATTTTTTGATGATGAGCCAATTGGAATATACAAAAAAATAATAGATGGGAAAATTACCTTTCCAGCACACATTGACAAGTCAGTCCATGTCTCTACTAACCAAAATCATGATTTTTTTCCCTATCGCCTATCAAAATAAAACAAAACTACACGGATCGAACGTTGAATTTGATTGAAAGAGAATTTATTACAATCTGCTCTATGAAATTTGTCACTTCTTCAATTCCCAAAAAAGAGTAGGTAGCAAATGTCTCTTAATTCTTTGCTGAATATCAATAAACGCAACCAGCTTAGGTTTGTTTATCTGATTCATTTGAAATAGAAATTTCATGCGATGTGTGGTTGCTATCTTCGCGCACACAGCATTTTTTACTATCAAAATGTTATACTCTCTATTTAAAAAAGATTATGTTTGATAGGAAATTTGTCTTGCAATTTTTTTTTGGAGAACAAATAAAAATCCTTTGCAAAAGGGAAATGATATTTGTATGTAATAATCAATTTCTTACTGGATATATTACAGTGCTCCACATCGAAAACTAATATTTTTTCTTGAGCATTTACCTTTGAAAATGAATACCGAAAGAAAATTCAATTTTTGTTCAAACTGTGAGTAGAGAGCATGATTATGAAATGCATTTGGACTATTTGAAAAGTACAACACAAAAGTAAAAGCTTCATCACTATTTGATTGTTGCTAGCGCAGAATAACCTATTTTAGAAATTTTATTTGTTTTAATATAGGAGAATCATTTGAGAGTGTAACTAACGTATAGAGTTTCAACTTTTCCTTATTAGAATAGCTTTGTTCGAAAAAAATAAGAGTTGATTAAAATAAAAACATGAGGTAATTATGCTGGTCAAGATAGCAAGTTTTTTTGCATCCCTCTCATATCTGTACAAAGTATACAATTCTACTAGAGATGCAAAGCGTCTAATTCGGAAACTTTTGGAAGCCGACTTGGGTAAACGCTGGGGAAATTTAATAAATGGTGTGAATGACATCAAGAAGTGCAAATGGATGTCAGAAATAAATTTTGAAGATCTACAAAAAAAACGTATAACTGCCATGTATATACCATCTTTGCAGGTATTACATTCTAGAACTTCGTCGCCATTTTTATTACTTTTGAATTTTATATTCTTTTGTGCTTATCCTAAAAATGTGTCGTAAAGCCCGAAAAATAGACAAATCGTATATTACAAAACATCTGCACTTAAATGTAACATTCACTTTTCGCTACCTAACGCGTTTACAAATTTGTAAAATCAAAAGTGTGCATACATTGAAATAAAATGTAAAGTATTCTTGGATAATTCGAAGCTTTTCACTGTTCCAATTTTTGCTACAGTGCGATAATGATTTCTCAAATTTCGGCGCATTTTCAGAAGACGTTAATCCAGTAAAGTCAGCTGCTGTATTTAAGAACGAAGGTGCACCTAATCCATTTCCAGACTGGTAAAAAAGGAAAAGTCCACCATCGTTTTGGTTCACGCATCAAAATAACACTATAACAACTTTACTGAGTGAACATCTCCGCTGAGAGTTCAATAGCCAATTTTTTGTGTGTGGACGCCCGTAGAATGAGAGCTTCATTTTGGTGTACACCAGATATAACAAGATAGTAAAGTGAGTGAGTGGTCCACTGCGATGCTCAGCAATGTTTTTTGTTTTTTCTGTAGAGCACACGTTTTTGATCTTTCAGCTTGAAATGATACTATTGTAATACTACTTTAGCAGTAGAAATTATATTCTTTCAAACATCCTCTTCTATTTACCTTTAAGTGACCGGCTTGGTGACAATCTTCTTTCTGGTTTGTCTAAATAATTAGCCATTTTGGAGATACTGAAAGTTTGAGCCATTCGTACGTCTTAAATCTCGGAAACACAGTGCAAAACTTGACAGTTGCCGCGTTGCAAATTTTTGCTAGCAAGTGACTTAGTTTGTTGTGTTTTGTGTGACGCTGTTGATACGAATGAGCTTTACAGTTATATTTTTCTCTTCTCTGCCAATTAAGCCTAAAGCATCTATTGCAAATTGTAGATGTGTCGTACATTTTGTCTACTGTGCAAAGCCTTTGAATGCTCGACTTTTTGTCGTGTAGTTGGTTTTTGGAATGCTCCTCTGCGATGTTTTCAGCAGATTTCCACTGAAATATAAAGCGGCAATGTTATTGTTTCCAAAGTACGAAAAAGTTTGATATATTTTCCATTTCGATTTCGCTTTGTATGTAATTCGAACTGAGGGTTTTGTCGTTTTTTAGCGCAATCTTTGTACCATATGTTATCAAGTAGCTGCTTTACTACTTCCTTTGACAAAGCCTTTAGAATGTCGTCCCGAAAGAAGATGATTAAGCGCTAGAATGCTGCCTCCATCACATCCCCCTACCGTATTCGGTAGTTGCTGCATAGCAATTCTATGCGGTTTACCGGCAGGATGTGCTCGAGAATGGTTGCAGCTCCATCCGAACCAAGCGGTATCGTCTGGTATGTATATTATGTCTCTACCTTTGGCTTTTGCACTCGCAAGACTTGGTGGTCGATCTTCTTTGTGGTATCCAGTCTATGCATCATGTGGAATAATTGGGCAAATATTCGGTGAAGCGTCTTTCGTTAACAGGCAGCAGCTTCTGCATTTTGTCAATAGCCATGAAAAACCATCTTAACCACTGCTATCTTCTATTACTTAAGGAAAGATGCTGTTACTATTGATCCCCGATCGAAAATTTCAATATAATGCGAAAAATAAAAAGCGTCAAAACTCAAATTGCCTAGTAGTTTTGAATGACTTGTTAATTACAATAAAACTTTAGAAGGACGGCAATCTTCCTTAATGAAAATTTTACTTTTTCATATTTTTCCTACGCAGTGTTGCTTGAATCACGTGCGCAAAGCCTCTGCACTTTCTGTAACTTTTTTGTCTTTGGAATATAGAAACTATTTAAAAGATTGGCTGTACTTTCTTGTCTGAATTTTAATTGCATAAACTAATTGCTTGCATGCGTAGTTTAGCAAAAATGTTTTTTTCACAATAGCTCAGTCTTAAATAGATAAATAAGTGTACTGACTTATTTTTGCAACTTATGGTATGAGGTTGACTAATTCCGGGCAATTCATAATCCTTATGGGACTCTCCTCGCGCTTGGTTGCAGCAAGAAAATGCGTGCATACATAGAAAACTGTTTAGTTTGCATTATGCCGTAGTTTCTTTCATATCTCTTTCCAATTTTTTCAGATTGCCAATAGGTCTTCTGCTATACCCCTTGTGCATACTCTTACTTTATTTGTGACTACAAGAACAAAAATATAGACTAGTTTGTAGCTTATTATTTGTGAAAATCAGATGGTTTTATGGTTCTTTGGCTCCTACTGCACATTTTCTGCCGGGCTTTTCTTGGGATTCTGCGCTTATATACCGATGTAGTCATTAATCGGCATTTAGTATTGTATTTATACTTTGATACTGAGCTGGTATGACGAATAGTCGAGCTACTTATTTTTCCGCCTGTAATTAGTTTGAGTTAAGGTATAACTATTGTTATTAGCGAATGCCAAAAAGTGTTGCGGCACATGTAATAATTGAACCACTTGCTAGAATTGTACAAGGCAATCAAATATACTGCAGAAATAAAAGATTCGATCAACGTATGCAAAAGAATTCATTACATAAGCAGAAGATTTTTAACAGTGTCTTAAAGAATACGTATGTTTTGATGGGAAGGAAATGGGATCGGTAGCGTTAGTTTAATTATATAGTCATAAGTGCAGATGTAGCAACTTTCAATTTTCATTAGAGGCATTCTGCTCAACGTAACGCTATGGCGGTTGAAACTAGTGTGGGCAGCATTGAATTATTCAATACTTTCTTCATTCAACGCGGGAAATGATTCAGTGCTACAAGATTCATAAGACCAGATAGACAAAGCCAAGTGATAAGCAGATGTAGTGCATCGGATAGCTTTTCAGCTTAATCAGAAGAAGCCATTATTGCAGTGACACAACATTATACTTATGGAAAGGCTCTCACCGTAACGGCCTCTTCATTTTAATCAGCCTCCTGTTATCAGAAGAACAGTTATCCAAGACAGAATGTAACCGATAAGTACACATGTTTTTCTTTGACGTAGCGGCGTGCAGAGGCGCTCTTTTCATATTTGTTGTGGCATAAGATGAGTAATGGAAATCTATTTTGTTGCAGAAATAACCGGGTGGAATTAATAAATTGTATCTACTGTTTCTTGCAACACTTTCCCCATAAATTTATATAAGCAAATATCAGTTTAGGTAGTACTGCTATTCAATCTACTTGCGGTTTTAATTGCTATATTCTGGTCTCTACCTTCATGATGGATGATCTTGCAAGTCTTCGACAGGCTTTTGCTGCAGCCCAGCAAAATGTGGTCACAACTGTGAAACTTTCAGAACGCAGCTGTGTTGATATTCTGTTTAAACTCATTGAACAAAAAAGGATTTCTCTTATCAAGACCATGAATGGTACCGAATTTCTGACTTGGACACAGTTAGAGGGAGAAATTATGCTAGCCCTTTCTCAAGCGGTAATGTGCTTTGCAGTTTCAAATTACAAATTATCCTTGTTACATTCCGCTAGAAATTCAATATTTTTGCAATATTCAAAGATTACGATTTTTTCTATTGAATGTGCTGCACGTAAAGCTGCAAAAAATTGAGTGCATTTCTACTGTTTTGGTTTCTATCAACTACGCGTGAATATTTTCAGGGTGGACGCATCAATTTAGCAAACTTGAGTTGTGAATTGGGAGTATCTTTAGATTTTGTCGAAATGAAAGTTGAGGAACTGCTCAAGCAGCAAAAGCATCAGCTGAGCGTAGTCCAGGGGGACTTGATACGTTCTTCATATTTACAAAATATCTCCGAGGAGATAAATGAAAACTTACAGGTAAAGAATCTTTTAGGCAACTTGCTGTTTTCTTCTCATAAAAATAGCTATTGCTTTACGGTGTAGAATGCTCCTTTCAGGTACAGTACGTCAAGATTTACTCAATATATGCTTTCAATTGCCATTTACATCCCCTTCTGTATTAGCAACTATTTTACCTTCTTTTTTTCGGAAATCGTAACACATTTTTGTAATTTTAGTAACATATCTAGTGCAATTTAAAACAAATTTTTTAGCAGTGTATATTTTATTCATCGGTAGGAATGTGGCCAGCTTTTCTTTGCTGAATTGAGTGAACGTTACTCTCTTCCCGCGGAATACTTGAGAGAAAAACTTGCTGCAAGAATGCAAACATGTATTCACGGTACCAAAAAGCTTTCATGTTCTGCGATTTCTATGCTGATTTATAATCTTGAAAAGATGAAATATATTGTGTAGAGTGCCTTGAATGTATGCGCGTTTGGAAACGGTAAAATTATGGCTCACTTCCTTTGTACTCTAGCCGTAATGCTACTGTTGATAAAATTCTCTACGTCTACGTTTACTTCAGCTTCACAATATATTTTTGTGAGTTTTTTCCTTTAAAGTGTGAATGGATATAAATAATATAAGTGGAGTTTTTTCATTGTGAACAAATTGGGAATAGCTGTGCTAAAATGTTTGCGGTTATTTTGTTTGTTTACTTCATTTTTTAAGGATCTCTTCATCAACAACAGTTAACAACGAAAATATTTGATAACAGAATTTTGGCCTGTGCTCGTGGCAGCCTCCTTGCAGCATGTATCCCTGTAGCTTTGGAGCATGTTGCAACGGCCTTTAGGTACTACTTAAAAAGCAGTGTAATATTGTATAGGTGTGAGATCTACAAGTTTTAAAACTGGATTATTGCTATATCCGTTGAGGAATGTTTTTGGAATACTATTTTTGCAATCTATGTAGTAATTATCGAAATAGCTCTGGAGATAGGTATACTTCTGTTGTTCTGCAGATGCTTCTGCTTTTGATTTATTATTTAGTAGTTTGTACCTTGTTTTACATAGGTTAGACATGGATGCGGTCTTGCAAGCTTCGCAAAAACTCATAAATGATTCTGTTGTGGCTGGTCGCATTCATAATTTTTTTTTTTTTCCTACTTCCTATTCGGAGGCACAGCAAAAGAAGGTATGAGCAAAAACCTTAGACAAAAAATCTTGACACTGTGGTATTGCAAGATCTGTTTGTTTTTATGATAAAAATGCACACAGTGCCTATTGCACAATTTAAAACATGGAATATTATTCTTATGTTATCTATTTTTATTTATTCGTTTTGCATAGATTGAGGATTTTTTCAATGACAACCTCTTTGTTCCGTACAAAGCAGTGAAGGAGACTTTTGCTACCAACCCTAAAGAATATTTAATACAGAAATTTCCAGGTGGTTTGGTGCTGCAAAAATATTTTGTAGGCGAGAAATTGGCTGAATCTTTTCTAGCGCATATGCGGGTAAAAGAAGATAATTAAGGAAAATTATAAATTGATTTTTGATCCTGTCACAATTTGGTACTATTTTCTTTCGTATTCCCTTGCAAAGATTAAAATCATACGTTTATAGAATGTCCCTTAACATTGTTGAAAATCAATTTTTTTGTTTTGCATGTAAAAATGTATAGAACGTTGTAAATTTGCTTTTGTTGCCTTAAATTTTTATGGAGGGGTTATGATTTTTGCTTTCAGTGATTCTTCTGTTTCTATAAAATAAATTTTTGCGCTGTTTGCTTTAGTAGTATTTTATTGCTCAATCAATTTAACTTTCAGGAAGCTCTTCGTTCTGACTCATGGACGGATCTTTCCTACCTTTTCCCACTTTCATTTGATAAAACCGATATGAATGTAGGCCTCCATGTTTGATGTTTGTTCATTCCTATGATACTTTGCGACTGTTTCTGTTGTTCGTATGAATAACAAACTTTCGCATGCTAAAGGAAGTAAAAGCTTATAGTGGGTAGCTGATAAAATGCAGTATCTTGAAAAGTAGTCTATAAAAACCTCTCTTTCCTTATAATTTAATGCATAGTTTGCATCTTTGAGTACATTCAAACTTGAGAAATTGCTTTTGATAGGAACTGATGCAACGCCTAATCGAGGAATATATTCGTTGTCGTGATTCTGCACAGTTGATTGATATTGTTCTTTTTGTATCAAATAATTTTATTGATTCAATGATTGAAGAGTTAAAACCGATTATAGAAGAGAAAGCAGCGAATGATGCTGATAATGGTTTGGATTCTATCTTTTCTACAGCAGGATATTCCAAAGCTATAGTAAGCTATTCATCGATTTTGTTATGCAGAAATAGAAGAATGTTTTTAAATGCAATGCTCCTTGGGATTTGCGTTTAGTGTTCAAGAAATTGTGCTAACTCATGTGGAGTGTGTTTGCTAAGATATTCTATTTTGGCAGTTGAATTGAGAATTATTTTGAATAGGATTTGTAAAAATATGTGTATTTTTGTAAAACTTATAACACTTGTTTATATGTATCTCTTTATCCTTCTCGTCTTGCTCTATTGATATCTAATGTATCACTTTTTGTTTTTTTTATAAAAAAAAAAAATACTGTAACAGTGGCTGAGTGCCCTGCAAAAAAAATATATAAATTTTCTAACCCCAAATTTTTGTTGTGCCTACTAAATTGCAGACTTTGGATCAGTCACATACTGATGAGATACCACAAAACAAAAAAACTGGCACTAAACGGGGAAAACCTAAGAAGAGTTTGTAACTTCTGTTGTATGTAACCACATGGAAATGATTTTTCTGTGGATTTTTGTTGCCGTATTTTTCTTTTGTACTGTTGCTCATCGTAAACGTATTGAGAGAGTTGTTAGTATCATTTATGAAACTGGATAGTTTAAAAATGTTTTTGTGATTCTATAGATAAACGGAAGGAATCGCCAGATATTGCAGTGAATGTTGTTGAAACGCAGTCTTTAATGAACGAAATAAATGGCATACTTTCAAACGATACGGTTTCAGCCATAATTGGTGAAAAATGGCTTGAATTTCCGGAGGCGTCAAGAGAAATGCTGCGAGAACTTTTAATGCGGGATTCTCTCAAGGTTGGATCCTTCACAGATGCGATGGCTATACGTAGTCAGTTTGAGTGGCATCAAAATGTTATAGTCTATCAATGGAAGAGCATATATGTGTTTTTTTTATGCATGTGTAGATCTATCAAAAGGCTTTCTCGGATGCAAGGCAGCCAAATGCAATAAAACAAAAGTCTGAGTTTTCACAAAAGGCTGTTCAATTAGAAACACGATTTGAAAGAATGCAATTAGAAATGCGGTCTTTACAGGTAGTTCAAATGCAGAGATTTATTCTGCTGAAATGTTGTGTACCACACAGTTCGTACCAAGAAAATAAGCAAAAAATATATTTCATGAAAGTTTTACACGTGGAAGAGAGCTTTTGCTTGTTTTGGAATCATTGAAAAGATGCTGATTCTTCCTGTACTATATCATACGATTGATTTTGAAAGGCAATCACTACTTTTTGAAATGTTCTATTTCATATTTAGGCATTTGGAATAAGTTCAGCGAATACAGAACTTCCCTCTTACCCATTATCCGTTTACTTGTTGAATAAATTGAGCGTGGAGATTTTAGATCCTTTGTTGGCATTTCTATTCCATGACATCAAAGGTATCCATCAACACGTCTCAAGGGCTGTTATTGTTTCCTGTAGTGATTTGTGCGGCGATAGGAATGCAAATTATAACTAATATCTTATAGGACATTCATAAATATTGTAATTTGCTAAACGATAGAATGTTCTAACCGTCAATTAGTTCTAGTGATGTGCTTGCTGGGCATCTTGCAGCTACCAAAACTTTCCAGTATCTACTTTGAAGGATTGTACATTTTATATTTTCTTTAGATGAGAGTGTTACCGTTACTCCCAAGAATCGTACGCATATTTTGGATAGCCTTGGCGAAGGTATGCACCTTTTTACTGGTTGTTGAAATTGTAATAGTAATAATTTAAATATTTATGTTTCAATGCTTATTAGAACTGCCGCAGAAAATCTTAAGGAAAGCTTATAAGTTAATACAAGCACGCTCTTTTGAAGGGCTAGAAGATCTCATTGTTGAAGCATTTTCCTTTGCAAGACTAATGGTAGGAGATAATTTTTAAAACATGTTTGACAGCCTGCTTATCAATGCGCGTTTCACCTTCAATGTAACGTTAGGTAGCGAATATTTCACATGAAAAATGAGTTTTAATTTTTCATATTTACTCAGGCAAAGAAAATTAAGAAAAAAGCAGAGCTGTCACTTTTACACGAGCAAAAAAACTTTTGGTACCATCGATTGGAAAAGTGTTCCGTGAATGAGACTCAAGAAGTTTTTTATGTTGCATTAAACTATTACCTTATTCAGGTAAAACGTATCAGCTATTTAATGAATGAAATGAAACGAATGCGTTTGCCTCCCTCAGCTTTGTAGTGAATTATTTGCCTTATCTTAAATATGGATATAGCTGATTACCAATCACAGCATCTTCGCATGGAGATTTAGAGATGCTGCAAAAAGAGCGAGAAATGAACATAAGCATTGTTTTGTTGTACAGGTTCTTGGGGTTGCGCCTCTCTTTCCCAATGAAATGTGGAGTCTTGCAATAGTTTGGAAATTATGTCTGACAAAAGATGCTTTTTGCACTTCTTGCTCACCGATGCTAGCGCCATTATGGGAATCCTTGCTAGGAATAGATGCACTCGTCAGAAATAGCGAAGGTATGGTGTTGTGATGTCATCTTTGTTATTAGGAAATCCATTTCAGAACAAAATTTTTTGTATGTTTTCTCTTTAACCCTTTATAGTATTTCTAATGAATCGAGTGTTAAATAAATGTGTGCAGCTGCATCGATGGGAAACTACAAAGGTTGTCTGAATACTACTAAAGCCATTGCAGAAGTGGAGGCTTCAAAAATTCTTGAGGAGATGCGTACAAATCCATAAACACTTGTGCATATGTCACTGTAATAGCGCTGTTTCGCTCTGAAGAATGTTCCAGCGGCTTCATGCTCTATCAATCTTAATGGCAGAATTAGGCACTCGAGATGATTATGTCGAAACTTTTTCTAACAGTCTTTAAAAATGTTTCAGTTCTCCGGCATATATTATAATAAAAGCATTTTGTGCACAATAAACGCTTATTCAAAATTTTCGGTTTTTTTACGTTTACAACTAAAAGCAAATAGCAATGATATCTATCTTATGAGCATGCATCATGAGCAAGGAATAACCTTGAAAATGTCTACGCATGCGCATGCATCGTGCACAAGGAATGGCGTTGAAAATGTCTACATTTGTTCGAGTCAATTTTAGAGAACTACAGACTATTGACAGCTTGGATTTGCTTCGAGTGACTTTTAAAATTTTGCAAGTCATTAATTGGTTTTTGCAAAGCAGAGAATATTAATCGGAATGTTCTTCTATGCTCTCATTAGAGAGAACCAAAGCTTTATAACAGAATACCCGCGCTTTCATTTCTAGCAAGCTTAAATGCATGCGCTGCTAAAGAGATTAATATTGTAAAAAGTAGCTTAGTGCATTTGTTTGCAACACTAGTTTTAACCAAAGACACTCGTTGAAAAAAGGGTTACACGGCAGTGTAATGCAGTTTCATTGCAATGCTCACTTCATCATTTCGCACCTGTTTCCCCGATAGCCTCCCCCCAGAGAGAACATAACCCTAGCTCCTAATATTGCCTTGACTCTATCATTTTCTTTCATCAATGCCACGAAGCTTTTTCAATATGCATACATACGACTCTTGCTGGTGAAGAGATTCGCTTTGATGACGTAATGTTATTTGCAGAGATTTTGCACCATGAGAAACGAATTTTGATTACAAAATTATTCTCCTTTCAAGCGTTTAAAATCAGTTCAGCGAAAATGAACACCCTTGTCAGGAATGGCACTGTTTCAAACACCACCGTAACTTTTTCTGAATTTCTTCACCAATACCCTCGAGGTATCACAGCTAAGCTTCATGAAGAAAACGAATCTAAAATTCCTTTGTTCCGCGCTACCGATTAGACATTTTTATAAAAATATTCTTGTCGAGTTATATGACGTAGTCGTGTCGGCACTAGGCCAAGTATTTTTCTACGAGGAAGCGACTGCTAAAAATGAGTCATCGAGCTTGAATACGTGGCTGTTTCTGCTTTCAAACTGCTGAGCAAAGTATGTAGTGAGTTAGCTGAATTCCTCGGATAGAGGTTGCGAAGCAATATTCCGAATCATTCTGTTTTACTGATAAAGAATAAAGTTCAATAGTTACTAGGAAGTTGCTTATCCGCATAAGGTGTACTCTTGTCGTATTGAAGTGGTGCTAGATGTTAGCGTGGAAACGCTAGGAATTAGAAAAAAAAATGTACGTTAGAAATGCAAGCGTTTTTTTGTTGCTTGGTTACAGTCACTCTAGTTTAATCAAAAATTATTTCTACCAGATGACAGGTATGTACGGGCTACTCCTTATTCGATAAATGAGGTAGAAAGTTACTCTTTTTATTCTTTTTCTGTAAGTTGAAAAAAATTTTGGCTCATTTTATCCGTGTCTTACACTCTTTTAGGGGTCTATACAGCTGCTAAAACTCTTAAACAGAAAGCAATATACGATCTTTCTTCCCACGTGCGTCGCTTAGTAGATAATTCTTCCGCAATGATAGAGATGCAAAGCAATGAAGTGAAAAATAAGAGTTTCCGCTTTCTTAACAAGTGCGCACTGTAGAATGCTTATTATTGATGAGATATACACTTACTTTGTTTAATGGTGCTTCTTGATTATAACTAGGTAAATAGTTATATTTCCATTAAAATCCGTAATCGCTTTCTGGATATTTCTTGTATTTCCCTTGATTCCTCATTTTCATAAAAAAAATAAAACACTCAGCATTTTTCCTTGTCAATTTTTATCTAAATATAGCAGCAATTCTTCGAGTGTCTGCATTTTTATTTTTAATTGTAGTTCAGTGGAGAAACATTGAAAAATTACATTTACTTATATTTTTCTGTAGCTAACCGAATTTGAAAAAACAAAACCGTTAACGCACATAATCTCTAACTAATTGCGTATATTTCTTTTCTGTAGGATATCCTTTGACACCCTGTATGCAATCGTTAAAGCCGACGTTTCCTTGGGGTTAAGAAATGCGCTACTTAATTTTGGAGAGAGACAGTTGCCTCAAGAGCATCTTCAGGAGTTTATTGTTACTCTTTTGCTCTCATGGAATCAACCGGATGAATTGACGCCTGAAAATGTAATATTTTGGCAACTTCAATCTTTTTGTGTTGCGTGGCTTTGCTATTTGTATTTACCATTTTGTTACAAGGCAGTGTGGGTAACCTAATAGTATGGACATGCATTAAATTGCACTTATAGTCGCATTTTATTTTGTTTTGCAAACTTTGCATAGAGTGTCTTGCAGGGCCTATTAGTTTCACCTAAGCCATTTCTTCTCTTCCTTGTGATCCAAAGAGATGACTGTATTGATATTCGATTGTATGCCTCCCATTATGAAACTATGTTTCATGTAAATTTCAGGAAAACCTTTTTCCTTCTGTTTTTATTTTATTTTAAGCAGGGCTTTGATTTATACACATTTATCCGACCTGCGTATGTTGTGCCCAACACTATTCAAGTGCGTTTTTTATTAATTCTTTTTTCGAGTTGCAAGGTGAATGCATTTATACGATTCTTTTGCTCTCTTTTCGAGGAGGGAAGCCTCTCTAAATTTCTATCACTTTTGCTAACTGGAAAAGAATTATATTTTTATCCAGGTAGAAATTTGGCAAGCTTACAGATCCAACCCAACCTTGAAAGATTCACTCTGGGCCAGGTCAGTCTGCCTTCTAAAGATACCAAATGTAGCATTTACTTGAATATTTTTACTAATCACATTTCTTAGTTTGTAAATTTGGCGTGTTGCACACTTTTATCGATAGTTTGCAGGGTGATACCTATTTTTAGTGCTACACTCTTTTTTTTATACCTATAAAAAATGGATTGATGGCTGCTTCATATAAATCTTTATGGACTTTATTATTGATGTCAGTACGCGTAGAGCCATTGCGGCAAAATTATCATCGGATTCTGCAGAGGCGGTGATGATGCAATCGGACGGTTGCATAACCGAGGGAA
Source organism: Cardiosporidium cionae (assembly GCA_015476325.1). Classification (NCBI taxonomy): domain Eukaryota; phylum Apicomplexa; class Aconoidasida; order Nephromycida; genus Cardiosporidium; species Cardiosporidium cionae. The sequence continues at coordinate 95,503 of JADAQX010000014.1, read as the reverse complement.
TTTCTAGTAATTTTTTTGTGGTACTACCACTTGAGAACATATATGAGATTCATTTCTAGCATTCGATTGTTTGTTGGACTGCAAAAAATGTGCACACACTTTGATAGTGAGAATATGAAAATCTTAATAAAGGCAATGATTGGTACAGTATCACTTTCTTAATTCAAGTGCTCTAACAAGGCATTTTAAAATCCAGGTTGCAATACTTTTAGCGTGCTGCCATAATTTCTCTTTCATGAGGTTTACTCTCTGTCGCTTTGACAAACCCATTTTTTAAATACGACTGCCTATTCTTTGAATACATTTAAATAACTGAAAACATATCTTGTTATACTACGCAATATTCTCAGCCGCCTCTTTCTTGAATTTTGTTTTATTGTCATATTTGGTTGCATAGCATGCAGCTTCTCCTTTTTATATATCTTTTATCCAGGGGGTGGAGTGATCCCTTGATGTATCTTATCTCTTTCCCATTGCATATTCTCTTCTTTTCTGCCATTTCATGAATATTTTATCATAAAGTTGTGGATTATGTCTACGTATTTGCAGATTCAGGATAATAAACTGTATACTGCGCCGGATGACTTAGTTTTGAATGGACTGGTGATACATACTTTGTAAATTTTATTTAATGGTTATTATGAAGAGTCTCTTTGCTTACTACGCCTGTCCACTTTTAGTATATCTTCGTGTTTTTATTATATTTTAGGTGCGAAAGCATGTCTTAGAATATTGTGCCGAGGAAGGAATAAGCGTTGTAATGGAGGTGTGTAGAAGGCTGTTGTATGTCATAAAAATACGTGTTTATTTTATTATCAAGAATCTGAAAATAGGATAATATCAATACTGTAGGTACTTAGATGAGCAGTTCTTTTCTGAGACTCCCAAAAATAATATTCTTGCTTGAGTGCACATGGCCTGCTGTTGTTTCTGCTTCCATTTTTTATTTTCAGTGTCCAAAGGTGGATGCTATTCATAAATGGGACTGTTGTTTCATCTCTTCTTCCAATAGAATTGTTATTCCCATTCATTCTATCGTAAGGGACTGTCTTTCTATAGTAAAGGGGAGATATTTAGAGAATACGATTCCTAGAGAATTTTGGTAAAAAATCTTGGATCAGGGCTGTACTATTTTTTTAATTGTTGAATATTTTATATCTTGAAACAAAAACTTCCTGTCCCTCCATTGTGATTTATATTTGCTTTAGAGGGTCCCTGAGCGAATGGAAAGTGCCTGTTTTAATGAAAAGCAATGTGAATGGATCGCTTCCATGGCTTTACGAGTGAGTCTATTGTGTAACCCAGTAGTGTATTCATTATCCTTTGAACATCCCCCTCCCCTTCTCAAGTTGCATCCGTGTGCTTCTTTTTTCCTGTACTGTGCTATTGTGTGTAGACGTGTTTATTCAATGAATTGCTTCATGAAGCAAAAGATTTTTGTTACTCTTTTACATGCAAAGAGTGATGCATTTGATAACATTTGTTTGGTTGAAAATTTTAGGAGTATTGGGTGATTCTGATCCATTAAAAAGAGGGTGTTCATGAGCCATAATAAATGCATTCACATGCTTGTTTGTAGGTGCGGGATTTACTGGTAGCAGCTGCGGAACCTATTTCTAGCAGCGATCCTGAACTTTCAAGCTAAGCTGCTCGTGTTTTCTAAATGCATATAGCTGAGGCACGTTCATGAGCTGTATTCTTGAAGCAGATAAACCATCAAACTAAAGGTTTATAAATTGAAAGGATTTAGCCTCTCCTATCATCCGAGAGCGCTGCTGCAAATATTTTCTTTATTTAGAGTGTCTCCATTCTATTTAGTTGCTCTCCGTTTTCTTCCCTGGGTACTTGTATGTATAATAATATATGTGCTTGTTTGTAGTGTAAAATGCAATTGTGTTTTCGATATGTATCCTATATAAACCTAGCAAATCAAACACACAAGAATCCAACCGTTATCTTCAAGAGTTTTAGCTTATAGTTTGCTTAATATCTTGTTTGAGGAACTACTTTCTTCATAGTTAGCAAAACTGTTGTATTAAACTTGATCATTGATGCCATATAGATACTGGGAAATACTTGAAAATTGTCTCTTGTAACTTATATCGGAACAAATGGTAGTCAAAGCCGTGTGCACCGCCCATTTTTAACTTCAACGAGAGAAACAGAGATTTGTTTGGGGCAAATTATGAGAAATTTCGTTTTTGAGACTCGCTCTAGATTTGTGTATAAAATTGCAATAGCAATACTTTAGCAATTGAAGTTTCGGAAGGAGATGATTTACCAATTCTTGCCTTACGCAAAAGGAATTGTAGTATTCACTCCTTTTAATTTCTCCCCAATAGTTTTAGAAAGTGGCTTAATTTTAATTAAACAGGCCCAACACTTTGACGATATTGAAGAGTGCAACATACGTTTAGTTGAATATTTTTGAGCCGCAACAGCTAATAAAATACAGCAGAGAGAGTCATTGTTTTATTGCTGAGAATGCGAATGTGTGTGGCCCTGCATTGCATGTTTACGTAGCAGCTCCAAATCAAATGTATAAAAAAGCAAACTGATATGTGCATACTAAGCAAAATGATGAGACTGGCAACTATGACCCATTCAAAAATAAGAGGGACTGCAGAAGACAAATGCACGTAATCAATGGTTTGGGTTTACACTTTCATGAAGTCTGTAAAAAAAAAAATTTTCACCTTTCTAAACAATCGAAAGTAAATATTTGGTACTATCCAATCGCTTAAGAATTCCTGAAAGAGTAGTGCCAGGCCCTAATTCATAACCTTCGTTGAAACCATTCTCTAATACTGATTTGACGCTATTCTCCCATAAAACTGGAGAGGTTACCTATGGAAAAATGCATGTATTTAATTCGTAAAACAATACTTATTGGCAAGTATCTACCCATGAGCAGCATACAAGGAAATTAAGTCCAAGCTCAGAACACAAGGGCATCGTAAAGGAGAATAGTCATGCAGCTATAGTAGCATAGAAACAGCATGTTAAATATAAATAAATCGAAATATATACAAAGCCATCTTTGTAACATGATTGCGCTCCGAAATTAATGTATCATAATTTCAACGCATGTTCAGAAGAACAAACAATAATAATAATGCAATTGCGTAGAACCTGCTCAACAAGTAGCTCTCGAATACGAGCTGGATCTGTGTGGGCCTCAGCATCAACATTTGAAATGATAGGTATACGTGGTTTGTGCACAGTTATCCCATCGAGGACCTTGTGTAGACGTGGGACAGCGGATTCCATAAAGGCCGTATGGAATGCTCCCGCAACTGGCAGGCGAATAGTCTTCAGAGCTTTAAATTGTGGTTTGGCTATTCTTTCCAACGCCTCACATGCGGCAGTGCTACCTGTTAAAAAAAGCAGCCAAAATACGAAAACTATCTCAAGTTTACAAAAGTGTTAAAAACTATTAAATCACAAACGGTGAAGCTTAATATTGTTGTGAAAGTAGAGATACTAAAAGTGTTATAAGCGTGCAAAATTTTTTCTTGCAAATTTTCATCGCCAACCTGAAACGACATAGTTTCCCTTGCATAAAAAGTTTGCTATCTGGATTGGCTCAGATGAAATCTCCGCGGACCGATCACAAAGATCCTTAACTTTGTCAGCAGTTAAACCTAAAACTGCTACCATACTACTTCTTACGTTATCTGAAGCAGCTTGCATTGCTGCTCCCCGTTCTTTGGTTATCAATACTGCATCCTCAAAAGATATGGCATCGGCATAGCAGAGCGCGCTATACTCTCCTAATGAAAGGCCTAAACTAACAGTAGCCTTCATAGCCTGCAGACAAGAGAGATGCAAAGTTTTGGGTAGAGAACAAAATATACAATAGCAGAAACAAATCTATGTCATTCAAAGCAAAATTTACTCGTTTTTAAATCAAGTTGAGGAAGAGTCTTCTAGCAAATGTAGACTGCACCATATTCATAAAGTACATTGGGTAAAAATTGAATAGTTGATTAGTAAATCACTACATAGTATGCAATCAAGTCCCCCCTGCCTTATGCAAATAGCTTTTATACCAACATTTTTAGTATAGTAGGTAAAAAGATACTCTTCAAACTTTGTTCACTTACTTCTTCATTACCCTTCGTAGCACGCAGTTTCTCCACAGCTGCCATGGAACACACGAAAATAGCTGGTTGTGCAACATCCGTAGCATCCAATACTGCCTTCGGGCCTTTTTCACACACACTCAGGAGATCATATCCCAAAATTGAGCTAGCTTTTGAGTAAAGCTCCTTCGCGGCAGGTATTTCATTGGCGGTAGCAACACCCATTCCCACATACTGTGAACCTTGGCCAGGGAAGAAAAAAGGGAACTCTGCGTTAAAATGCTTGAGAATACGTTTGTCTGTTTCTCTTCTAGAAATTGGTCCCTCATAAGGCGCTAGAGTGGCTTGAAGCAGCTTTGGTGAATGCGATTGAACTTCAGTAGACGCAGCAGATGATTGCAAAAGTGAATTCCAATGCCTTCTCGCACAATGAATCTGGTATGCATTTGCGAAATACACTGCTTGATACAGCAAGAGAAATATATGTAATAACGCAGATAGTCGAGAAATAGCCATTGCCTCACATCATAGGGAAAATTTACATACCTCACTCACTGAGACCTGAACATTATTTATGAGGAACATGAAGAGTAAACAAAATCTTCACGCGCCATGAGTATTGGAGCTCTTTAACGTATCGCTCTCGCTTTTAATAAAAAATAGTAGCATAGAAAGAATATTTGATTCATGCACGGCAACGTTTTTCGCCAACGCAGTTTAAATAAATGAAGAAGTAGCAAACCGACGAAATATAGCGAATTGCCACAGCTTCGGTGGTATCGCCGACGTAACAACAGCGCATACGAGTACGAACAAGTTCAAAATAATACAAAATAAAATTTGAACTGATTTTGTCTACTACCCAATTTATCAGAATCGTGAAATTTCTATTAATTTTGCTGTTATTTTCTCGCCAAAGAACTATGCCTAGCCCCCTCACTTCAAGTTATGTTGGTATGCCTATTCTTGCGGCATTTCTGTTTATATTTTACTCACTATTTTAAACATACCAGGCCATTCTTGTGCTTGTACTATTATCATTCCATTGTAAAGTGTAAAATAAAATTTATCGTAAAAGATTTAAATTGTCTAAATTAAAACTTTTAGCAAGCAAATTTCTTCACAATAGAAAGAGATTTTCTGGCGCATCCGTTGCAACAGATGGTAACACTAGATTTGCAACGTTGTTACTATGTTATCAGTGTCATTGAATTTTTTTACATTGTAGCAATCCTACCAAAATGAGCTTTCCTTCTGTGCAAATATCTGCTTTTTGTTAGACACTAAGTAATAGAATAATTAATGGACTTAATCCCGATTTTGCAAATTGATACTTTCGTGGTAACGAAGTGCAAAGCTACACAGTGCTGGTTCTACCTAAAGATGGGTCTGAAATGAGACAAAAATCAGCCCGTACCATCATTGTAGTACATCCGACAACCTACCATCCGAAATAAAACTCAACGAAGCAAAACATTTCAATAAAAAAACGAAAACAGGTAAGTCCTTCGTAAAATGCTACAATGAAGAGTCAAATAACTTTCTGCTGTCAGTACTGTAAATACAGAGTACTTGTCGTGGGTGGTTTTGAAGTTATTTTCCAACTCAGGAATTGGATTTTATAGCGGGTTTTTCAATTTTTCTGACTCGATTTTGCCATGACACGGGTCTATTTCATCCGTGCTACACATCTTGTTTTTTGGAACCAAGCATGTATACCTTTATACAACAGAAGCTCGCTTCAATTTTTTTACAAGAAGCTCTTGACATACATGCTTTTAACCGTATACCCTAGGTTTTTTTACGGCTTGCCATTTTTCTATTACTCAATTGAATGGTAATTAATGAGACAGCAAAAAGCCTGTAATATTTTCCCCATCAAGCTGATCATGCTCTTTTATACTCGCCTTGCTATTTGAAATTGCATTTTCTTCCAATTTAGCAAATTTCTGGTCCTCTTTACTGAAATAGTTTGTTGTATATGTACGCATTTTATTCTCGTTTAAGCAAGAAGGGACAACAGGGTAATGTGCCAATTCGTACGTATCCTGTGTGACTGGTTGCTGCTTATTTTGAGGAGATTGTTCCACCAGAGAACTCCGAAGTGTTTCCTTTTTTCCAATGTTATTATCAGCAATTTGCCACGTCCAAGGGTCTAGGGTATGAAATTTGGGAAAGCTCAATTTATCTTTTGAAATTAATTCTGAAGTATGACCAGTGCTGGTGAAAGTGGGATGTATTGAAACTACTGATGGATTGATTATAGACGATTCACCGCGAGTTTCCTTGAAGCTTTGTTCGTTATGACATGTGTTGATATCTCTAAAAGACAAGTCACAGTTTTCATGGTAAGATGCTTCAGGTATATTAAAGTGCCTATTTGATGAAAATTGAAACGAATTCCTTCTTGAAAGATGCAACTGTTTATAGTAATTGGAAAAATAACTTTGTTCAGGTCGCCATTTATTTTCTCTAGCAGTTATTCCAGCACTTAATACTTTAAATGATGTTGATACACGGTTCACTTCACTTTTACTTTCTTCTCTTAGTACTTTTCGATTGTGCTCTAGCATATTCGTTTTCCTGATAGTGGCGAAATTTGCAAAGGAAAAAGGTTTCATATAAGTAGCACGAGGGGAGAGGAGAGCAGCAACGTTTAATGCACCTTTTGGGTTAGACAGTAATGAGATATCCGATATGTTATTGCGATACTTTGACAATTTTGGAAACACGTGATCCCTATGTTCATAACCATTGACCTTTGGTAATGACTCTCGGTTTGTATTTTGCGAAGTCACCTTTGGAAAGTGACGCATAGAAAAAAAGTTTGTTACATCCGACACAGTGCATCTGCTAGATAGAGGGTGTGTTATAGGCTGTCTATAAGGGCCCAAATTATGCGCTTTCTTTGTATTTATATTCCTCAGTTGTTTTGTTAAACTGTTTTTAAGATATTCCTCTGAAGCTGCTGATTTTTCGGTAGGCATTTTCACGCACTCAAATGTGGATTTATCTTCGTCACGATACGATGTGCTGCGGCGCTGATTAGCAACCAGTGAGATTGTACCAAGAGTTATTGTAGCAGGCAGTAACCTAGAGCGCACTTGGTATAGTTTCTTTCCGCTTTCCTTAGTTTTGTGTTCAGCTTGTTTAATTTGTAGCCTGATAAAATCGTCATCCATCTGCCTTAATGAGTTTTGTTGGCAAACAAACGATCCAGTGGCTGAATTTTTACTGCCTTCCGCTTTCTCTTGATTAATACAACTTGAGTTGTCTTGAAAAGATACTTTCCTTAGTTTCTCGGAAGTTTGCAATTCTACTTTACTACTTGCTTTGCTGAAAGTTTGCCGCGTTCCACAAAATACTATATCTGAACCAGTAGTAGGCTTTTCTGAACATTTATCCTTATTTTTAACTGTGCAAGATTGCATGCTATATTTTTGCGCTGCTATTTTAGTTGATCGCAGCTGATTTCCTTTCCATGGATCTGCCGTGTTCGTTACTACATCGTTCGCATTTGTGCATACTTTACTACCGAAAAATATTTGCGCCTTCTTAGTTTCTTGCAAAGTCGACGAAATTGAATACCGTTGTGATTCAATATTTCCCAGAAGTTTTCTAACCTTCTCGTGCCACATTAAATGCGAATACTGCGATGAAGGTGTACACATTTTTACAAGATTTCGTGTTACCCAAGGGTGTTGAAGGGCTTTACACAAAGACCACCTTGCCCGCGGATCAGGCTCAGTCAAACCAAGAAATATTTCCCACGCTTCCGGAAAGTTTTTGAACCCGCTCGGGGGACCTGTATTGCGAACATGAAAGATTGCCCGTTGAACGTAAGGAGCAGCTGTGGCAACATCCAAACCTTTGGGCCTGCATGTGAATCTCCCTGATATAAAAAGCAGTAAATTCATTCCAATTGCATAGTTGTCCAGTTTTTCCGTGAAAGGGCCGGTGAAATTTATCACTTCAGGAGGATTGATTTCTAGTGTCCTGAATTCAATCATGCATAAGTAAAATGCCTTTGGTAAAAATGTCATAAGTGATTTAGTCAACAAAGCAGAAATAATTCTTACCCTGGCCATTCTAAAGGGAATGATTGGCAATTTTCTATGTTCTCTGACCATCCAAAATCTGCTATTGTCAATCTTTTTGATTTAAAGCGAAGAATGTTCGTGGGCTTCAGGTCTCTATGTGCAATAGCGTTGTCTTGTAAGAAAAGTACTGATTGGAGGAGTTGCATAAAATGTATAAAAGCTGCATTTATATCTTCACACAAGTTTTCTTTCCATACTGTTCCCCCATCTACATACTCTTGAATAATCAACCATCCTTCAAAGCCAAAAATAATTTCATGAAGTTGAACGACACCGGGACATTGACACAAGGCTAAGTTTTGTATCTCATTTCTGAACATTTGAATAACTCGAGGTTGTGTTTCGTTTGAAAATTTATGTGGCTGCAGTAGTTTTGCAGCGTAAATCCTCCTACTTTTCAAGTGCTTTACTCTCCAAACATTTGCATATGTTCCAGAACCAATATTTTCAAGTACTTCAAAACCATCGAAGCAGCTCCCAGGTTTTCGTGTGACAGGAATGCCATTTGCTAATTTCCCTGGTAATAGCAGTAGATCTGGAGGTCTTACAGACTTTGATGCATTCTGTGTTGTCAATGTGTTCCTTCTATCGAAATAACTTGTGTGTGGAGAATGCTCTTCAAGCTTTTCGTGGCAAAATGAAAGTGTAGCTGGTAAGTTGTGTAACATTTCATACCTTGACGGTTCCTCACATCTGACTATCATTTTCAATTAAAAATTGAAAACACTACATTTCTGCATCCTGTCCCTGGGAATATCATTTCCGAATGGTATAAAAAAGGTAATATGATTTAAGTTCTGGGAGAGATTCGATCATTTTCGTTTATCAGCATTGCAATTGTTTCAGTAACCTACACTTTTTAAATCATTTCATTGAAATGCTATGTAATCAAAAGAAGGCTTTTCAAAAAATATACGAGCACATTTTATCACTTGAGACTTAAATATCCCCTGCAAATATTACTAAGTTCCGTTCTCTGCTGCCGAAAAAATTTTGAATCTGGTATGCGATTATTTGCTATAGTAACCAAAAATAACTTATTTCTATTTGAGATAAATGCACCAGATGCTAGCATTTGTCAGACATGCCTATTGAACATCTGGTCTACTGTACCCTCACCTAAAAATTTGGTACAAAAAAATTCATAGTCCATTTTTACTCAAATAAGGATTTATTCGAAAAAAACATCCAAAAAACGAAAGATTTGGAATATTTTTGATGAATTCACGAAGCGAAAAAGAATTCACAACTAGCTTGAGTTAAAGTGTACATCTGTCTTGACTAGACTAGAGTCAGACTATTCCTCCAAGAACTCAAAATTGCTCTTACATAATTTTTTACAAAGCTCATTCATTCGCTTTTAGGCAACCTCATATCCCAACAAACTAGATTATAGGTCTGTCAATTTCTGCTAATGCGATATCATCACTTTTATGCGTTAACTTTTCTTTAAAATGTTACGGTTCTTAGCAGAAAACATGCATATTTCATCATTGAGATTCAAGAAAGCATCGCGGGAGAAATTTTATGCTTTACATTAAAATGGTGAGGCTACATTAATAATTTCCCAGTGCTGCAATTTCTTTTCGTTCAAACATTTTTGTTGTGCCAGAACAAAATATTTGTTTATCCTCCTAGAGTTATGATGACGTCAATTCTATACGATTAAGGCCTGCATTTAATTCTGTCTGATAAAAATAAAGACTAACGAGTTAGTACGCATAGTTTCGAACAAATCAAATTGATAGCTACGCTTTGTAATTTGTAAATGATAATTGTCAACATGGAACATATTTTGCAAATTTGGGATATAATAATATTCTCAGATATGCTTAAACAGACGTATATGGTATATGCATGCTATACTTTTGTTTCGTAATCCAATTGAGTTTTAATGTTTACACTGTGTTTTCCTCTCGTGGGAATTTGTTCTCGACGTAGAAACGTCTTTATACGCTTTCTTTACAGGCTAAATTGAAAAACTGATGATTTGAATCCAGCAAAATGTTTATACGTCATTCCAAGCGGAAATGCAGCAGCCCCGAAGACGGGGACCTGATTATTTTGATCCGTTCTATTGTCTAATGCCAGATTCCGATGTTGGTAGCTCAGACGAGAGCTTAATTGGACATGGTACTCGAAACTGTACTATTGAAGAGCGATTACAACGGCGATTGGAGAATGCAAATGATCACCAATTTTCTGCTCTTAAACGATCCATAACTCCACGAATTGAACTTGATGGGTGAAGTGTGCATGTCTAACTTTTTGGTAAAGAAGAAAAGATATGTTCAAAAAAGGAGCCAAAGCTACCAATTTTTCTACATACGCCATTCATAAAACGCAGTAATCTAAGTTGCTCCGCAAAATGTTGGGAACAAAAACTGGAGACGCATAGCTGTAATTCTTTTGTCATAATCACTCGACTCACAGATACTTTTTGCGTTTTGGTTACTTGCTCGATTTAGGTATTCAGAGGCAGTTGAAAAATTACAAAGGAAAACACAAAAAATGATCAGGGACTGTACAATGCAGCATTATTTGCCAGTTGCAACTGAAGAAATTAAAAATATAAAATTATGTAATAAGAAAAACATGGATGAGGGAATTGAATCTGTCCAGCAAAAGGATCATGCCAGTGAGAATTCAGCATATACACGGGAAAGAATATTGGCCGAAAAATGGAAAACAGTGCTACATAACTCACAAAGAAGAGCAGAAGAAGAAAGCAATAAAGTACTTAATAGTTTACAGGATTCCCAAGTTTACATAGTTGCAGATTCATTGGGTGACGGTGATTTTTCAAAGCCTCTAAGTAATATTGAGATAGAAGAAAAACATCAGAAATCCCACTCCGATACATCAAACGAACGTCGCATTTCATCAATATCTGGAATTGGCATAAAGCAAAAAAAACCACATCTGCTCAGAATTTTATCGCTTACAATCGAAAGAGAAAGGCAGCAACTTCCCGACAGCTTTGCAGTAATGTACGCAGTCAAAGGGATATTCAACTCATCTTTCCCATCAAAAGAATTCCACAGTGCTTCGAAATGGTGCGATGCAGAAATATTGCAGCAAGATAATGTCGTCATTGAAACTTGTGCCATTAACTCTGACATACGAATTCCATTTCTACAAGTACAGGTAAATTCAGTAGCAGAAAAAGAAACGCTTGTATCCGCTCTTGTGAAATGAAAGAAAGTAGGGATATTGTGCTGTGCTTTACCTGTAACTTTCTTGAGGAAATGCAACTGCTATTCAAAAAATCATATAGACTTGATATTACGTATCATTTTTCTAACTCTAAATCATGTAATAAGCAATCCTAATGTCATCAACCCAAAAGTTGATTTGTCGAGAACAAAGAGAATGTGACCTTGCAACGAAATGAGTCTTGAATTTACAAAAAATTTGTTTCCACTGTTTAGTTGCTTCGCAAACTTTACGTTCCCGCGTTCTAAAATAGTAGAGCAAAATTTGCAGAAATGCATTATCTTACTAGTTCGATCTTTCGCAGGCACTTGCTTTCGAAATATTGCGATATGACACACTGGCCGGTATTACCCAAGAGGTTGGCTATTTTACAGTCGAAGTCGGTAGTAGCACTAATTTCTCACAAGATGCAGCACATCAGATTTCTTCTAATACTTTCAAAGGAATTGTTCAAGCATTTCTAATTGAAGACAAGGGAGATGGCAATAATTGTACGTTAGACTGTATATCAGCGGAAGAATTACAGGATTCAACACTGGTGCAAAAGCCACCTGCAAAACGTGTTAATACGTTAGAATGTAGCCAATGGTTTTATATGGTAATTATGCATAATAATGATTTCATGATAAAAGCAAGAAACGAAATTGAAACAGTAAAATGCGGGATAAATGTCATGGTGTGATTTGCTTTCCGTTTTATCCTGAATTTTCTTTTTATACAGGATGATTACGGAAAAGAGCAAGGACCATTTGATTGCCGAAGAATACTTGAATGGATAAAAGATGGTTTCTTTGAAATGGATTCTATGTTTAGAGAAGCAGAGCAGATTGAATTCAAGCCACTTTCGGAAGTATGTCATAATAAACTAAGCAAGCCGAAAAATTTAAGGAAACTCATAATACCATTGCACTCCTTATGAGGTATTTACAGGTGGCGTCGAGAATGTATGAAGAGACTGGGGAAACCATCATCACGGCTTTTAATAATCAAAACAATGGTAGCAGCATCATCGAATTAGGGAATCATGAAGAATCGGGCAACAGGGGGAACCAGAGGCTAAATGAAATCTGCAGCGCAGAATCGAGCCACTTAGTTTACGTACAAGCTGATAACGTAGCAGTGAACCAATTGGATACTCCGGCTGACCAAGAGAGTAACGGTTTTGATGAAACGGAGGTACAAGCCGTAATGGGAGAATTACAAGAGGCCTCACGCTGCTTATCTAGAATAAAATGCCATAAGAGAAGCAATTACTTCAAAACTGCAATGATAAGCAATGTGGCACACCGCAAAGTGCCTGATACTAGTTCTTGTTTGCGTGCTCCTGTGGAAGAGCCACCATTGAATTGGAATATGTTAAAGGAAGCCTGTGCCATTCATATTCAATCAGCTGTCAGAGGATGGTTTGTTCGAACGAAATTAAAAAGATTGGTGTTACGACTTGAAGGACCCGCAGCAAGATCGATACGCACTACTGAAAACTACCTTTATGCTATTAACAATAATGCAAACCGCCCGAATTCTGTTTCTGAACGTTTCATTTCTAAACCAGCACACAAGGGTCGTCCAAATGCAAAGTTTTGGGCTGAATCGGCAGTAGAGAAAGCTCTTGAGATGCCACAACCATTATTTCAGGATGGTACCTTTCCTGTAAGTGGGAAAACATGCGATAATGAACAGGCCTGTGGAGCAGCACCATATCATGGGTGGGATATCGGTTGTGGCTCTGCTCCCCATAATGATAAATTAAATTCTCCAAGGACACAAAAGTATGTTAGATTCACAAACTACATAAATGAAAAAGAAGCCTGTAAGGGAAATTTAGCAAATGTAGTGATGCAACCTGGCAGCACCAATGGAAATATAGCCCGATTAAATACGGACATCTCTCGGGTAATTTCAATATAATTGCATTACTCCATAAAATGTATAAAAACTTTTGTAAAAAATTTAAAGTTTGTCTATAGTAGATTTCGTTTAACGTAATATAGGGACCTTTCTATTTTCGTAGTTCCTGTTTTTTTGCAGACTGATTATATTCCAGAACAAATTGGTACTTTCTGCGGAATAGCTGAGGAGCGAGGACTAGGATACAAAAGACCAAACATGGTTGAGGGCCTTACCTCCCTTTCTGCAGCTCCCTCGCTTCCTTCACATCCTTACTCTCTTGCAGAAATGTATGTTTAGCGACAATAAAAAAGAGAGCAGCGATAAATTAACACGTACAGGAGATGGAGAGACTGCGAAGGGTGAGACCCGTTACTTTGCTTTCTCCAAGCAAAATAAACTGTGTCCCTTGCAATTAATTGCTTTAATAAGGGCGTCACAGAAACGATCTAGTAATAACGCTAGTATGAGTTAGCCTTTTTCAATAAAGCTCATCTAGACTTAACGTTCAGTCATTTTATTTATTTTTCCGCCAAATGAATGTCACTCGTGAAGATATGCGCTGTTGCAACAAAAATCACAAGAATCTCTTTTATTCTTAGACGTGCATTATCTACACTAATTTTATTGCTACAAGCTTAACTATTTAAATTCAGTAAGTTTTTGATACATTAACTGCAATCAACAGTATTGGAACGTCAAAAATGTTGGTTCTCAGCACATTCGCAAAGGTGCTATTAAAAAAAAAATGCCCTTTTCCAGCTCAAAAACATATTCAATTTATTATACTGAGTAACAGTGGGGTCCATTATGCCGTCGTTAGTCGTGATACAAAAGTGACGAATTCCAATTTTCATTCATGTGGAGCACAAACGTGTTTACTAAATGCAATAAACTATCAGTTTAACAAAAGTCGTTTGCCGCATGCATTTATTAAATGCAGGACGGCCACTTCAATTTTCTTCAAATAACAGCACGTAAATTTACAGTTTACGTTCGTTCTAGATTACTTCTAGACATTCTTGATAGTAAATTGTTATAGCGCATGTTTCGCACAATACCACACAAAAAGTTTTGCAAACGCACTGTTTGCTGAGAGCTTTCATGCAGGGACTTCTCTTTATAAAGAAATCATGATACGCATATTAAAAGGCTTCTTCTGCTGAACATCGAACTGCTCTACTAGTTTTTTTTTACCATTTTTGACTTGGTTAACGGTGATACTAGCTTACCTGCCAATAAGAAGAGAGCATTTTTGAGTCGTCGAAATCACATGCACATAGAGTTTAATCATACTCATAATCTATTAGTAATCACCTTATTTTGTGAGGTAGAATACTCTGAAGCAACAGCCTCTACCTCCAAATTCTTTGCAGAAGATTGCATTTTTCATTTGCATATTTCAGCAAGCCTTAGAAGGTCTCCATGTGAATTCAATCAAAAAAATAATAGGTTGCCTGAATTTCAAAAACTCAACTTTCTGGAGCTAATCAGCTAAGCTCAGTTTTCAGAATGTTTTTTATCTCTTCGTCAAAGAAGCCCCGATCTACAGAGCACCGTGGTGTTCAAAATGTTTTCCTTGACCAGAAGAGGAGCATTTCGTGTTTCTTTGCAAACAGATGCAAATAGAATGCCTAGTGCTGCACAACTTCACCTATTTTGAATTTGTCAAAGATTACAGCTTCTTTACGGCTGCGGCATCACTGCAGTGAGTTCAATTCAATATTTTGACTACAACCGTTTTTGCTTGAGGAGTTCAAGAAAATGCACCATATATGCCCAAGGTTTGTTGTATAGGTTTCCTATATTGTTAATTCTTTCGGGTTCGTTGCTACGACCGGCGCAAGTATAAACTAAAAGCTCAAAAATCGTTTTTTTCACCTTCCCAATTCATCGCAGTCTCTATAATAGCGCATCTACTACGCAAACGCGAAACATTGAAAGCGGTGGCATCCATACTTTCTACTTAATTTATAAATGCTGTGGGTCAGTGTATCGCTTCTGTTTTTGAAATGAACCCTTTACTACTTGATCAATCGACGTGCAAGTCGTCGCTCTAAAATTTAATCAAAGCTTCTTACAAATTTTCTTTGTTGCTGGCTTATAGATATAATGCCCGCTAGTTTGATTTAAGTACTACTTTCTATTCTTGGGAAGTGCAATGTTTTGGATTGATCAATTACATTACAGTAATTAAGTGCCGTATGGGGGTTTACGGATTGTGGGATATCGTCGCTCCTGCTGGACGTCGAATTTCTCCGGAGATCTTAAGTGGTCGGAAACTTGTTGTTGATGCGTCTATCTGGCTAGTACAGTTCTTGAAGGCTGGCAAAAATACATCCGGCCAGCCTTTTCGAAATTCCTATCTAGTTGGCTTTTTTTGGCGCATTTGTCGATTGTTATACTATCGTATTTATCCCATAATAGTTTTTGACGGAGCACCTCCAGAATTGAAACGACGTACTCTTTTAAAACGGCGCTCAAAAAGGGAGCAAGACGAATTTTCCTTACGCAAAACAGCGCAACATTTACTTTTGAATGCTTATAAACAAAGCTTTGTTGTAAATGCCAAGCAGGCACTCCATAAGCGCTCAAAAGCAATCTCGCCGACTATCCCTCGAACAGAGATTGCTGAATGTAACCGCGAAGCAGGTGCGTCCAACACTTCTTTTCCAATTGGAAGCCGAGTGTGTATTAAGCACCGTTTTTCTTGGTTCGATGCATTTGTTCCTGTACGTGTAATTACTCTATTTTGCCATTTGAACAATAGATTTACTGAAAGTATTATTTTGATGCTGTAGTTGCTTTACATTCTCAAGACTCAAATAAAGAGGCGTGTGGTGTTATTATAACCTAGGCTATAATGAAAATTTCGTTTTTTTATGGAATTGCTGCGAATATCTTATTTGGAGAATATTTTTCCTGAAAATTTTTCGCGGGCTTGAATGCTATAGTCTTATATCTGCAGCGGGTGCTCTTATCATCTACTATTAAAAACATTTTCCCCATTGTTTTATTTCAAAACTGCAGAATCGAACATAGCAACTACTGCAGGAAGTGAAAGCTCATCTCTCACGTTGGAAAAAGAAGCTTCTAAGCGAAAGTTCAGAAATAATTATGCGGCAGAAATACCTGATCTATCTTTGGACACTGGAGAGGAGCAAGCCTATGACTCGCATGCAATTGAAAACCAGCAACCATTAGAAGAGACTCGGAATGCTATACCTCCTTCTTCGTCGGTTGTGGATGCTGCATGTAATTTAAGTAGATACAAATGTGTTGTTGAGATTCCTGAAAGAGAAGTTCTAACCCTATCAGATTTTTTCAAGGGTTTTTGGAAAGCATTTAGCATATTGCATCGTTGATATAGCTACAGAGCATCGTATATCTTTTTGAAACAGGAATTAGAATGCTTTTCAAATGGTATACTGAATATCTTACTTATTATCTATATCATTCCAGTGAAAGATCTATTTAATGATTCGGAGGATGACGAGGCCCATGATAACGCAGAAATTGAGAGTGATAGAAGACGGCTGTATTATGAAAATATTCCTGAGGAATTCAGGTGTATTAATAATTATTTTATTTTTATTCTTTATTTCGATCATTCCTGTAGATTGTGGAATTCACACACCATTTTTTAGAATCCTTGATTTTATTCTAATAGCTTTATCAAGTCATTCATTACACAAATTTTTAATTAGTTTAATTATTTTGTCAGTCTTTTAACCTTTGATATCTTTTGTTTATCATTCCCTTTTCGATTCTTGTATGATTAGTTCTTTGATACCGTAATTATTATATATCTTGCTTATTTGAAGAGGATTTCTTTCGGAAAGGAGAAGATTGGATGATATTACTCTTCCAGAATCCATTCTGCGGATGCCATTAGCTGGGAACTCCAAAAAACATTTAGGGAAATCTGCGGCGAGTGGTAAACAGCTCTCCATGGTGCCTTTAAATGTTTTTAGAGATGCAGAAGATTTTAAAGGTAGGATTGCATGTTTCTTAATTAAGAAAGTGGGATTTTGTAGGGTGTCAGATGATTAGGCTACGCATTTTGTAGATTTTATCGTTTTTATAAACTCGAAGTGTATTGGCGGCTACTTAAATTTGTTGCTCACATAAATTTAAGGAGACCATAATTATTTTTTTACGTACATCCCGGCAAGTAATTTTGTATTGTGTAAACGCAGAATATCATATTGAAACCGAAGCTCATGGGACAGCATCTATTCAACTCCCTATGGATGCTGAAATAGATCCGGAAGTTTTCCAAACGTTACCCGCAAAACTTCAATATCAGGTGCATTGTCTTTTATTTAAACTTTTTGTTTTGTTGGATGAAGTAACTTGAGATTTTTGGGTTTAAGTTTATGTTTTGTTGCTTAATTATAATTGAATAATTCAGTAACTGAGGCGTATATGGATTGTATTTGCAGATTTTGACTCAATTACGTGATGCATGGCTCAATGATTGCCGCATGAAGGCATTACAGTCAAAAGAGCATCTATCTGTTTTTAGTAACGTGCAGATAGAAAGCTACATTCGATCGATTCGTACAAATCAAGTATGTTAATGGCATTTTTTATAATGTACAAGAAGAGAATGAGCCGTTTCATTCCATGGTTTTCTATTAGGCTGTGTGATTTTATCTGTTTTTGATTTCTTGCTGTATTTAACGGAATCTAGTTTTGCTCTTTTCTGCAGGAAATTGATAAGGTCAAAATTGCAATGGCCGAGGAAGTCACTCTTCAAGAGAAAGAGTTTGATCCCGCGCAGAAAAACAATGGGAATCAGGTTTATATTACTGCTCCTGTTGATGTGGAGGAAAATGGTCCTTCGGCTGGTCAGTTAGGCTTACTATACTTATAATAACATCTCATTCATTTTGATTAGTTTTGAATTTGGCTTTCTGTATAACAGGCCCCGTTTATGTACCAACGACTAGCAGAGAGAGCAATAATTCGCTTGAAGGAACACTTTCGAGGAACTTGCCACCACAATCCAGCACAATGAGCATGCCATCTCTACGCAATGAGACTTCAGTTAATGCGGATGTATATCCATACAACAGCAACCGTTTTAGTGCACAACAATCTACCAGAAAGAAAAGAGGATTCGCAAATAAGTTAGAATTTGAACCCTTTGCTCCAATGCTGTGTTCAAAACTTAAACCACGTGAGCTGTTGAAGCCGAAGGAACTTCTTGAAAGCGAGCCAAAATTCTTAAATGAACAGTTGATGCAGTCATGTGATGTTGCAAATGTTGAAATGATAGAATTCCCTTATGATATAGCAGGTGCCCTTACTATGAAGCTTTGCATGTCTATACTTTACGTGTTGATTTAAATTTCCTTTAAAGGGATGTTATTTTGAAAGATTCTTGGTACTTGAATTTTTTTTGTGAAATTTTTCTATGCTTAATCTAGAGTTTTAGTGAAAGCCATTAATATGAATATATTAATATAATACGCTCATGAAAGATGCATAAAACTGTCATTCAATGTATTTTTGATTATTTCAGAGGCTTCATTGATCAAATTGGATGACGAGGCAATATTTGGCGAAGAGTTCTTGAAGCCGATTAAATACTCGCATGAAGAGAATACACATATTACAGCTGAAGATAAATGGAGTGTGCTTCCTCATTCTAGTGACGAATTCATTTCGGAGGCAAAAGTTCCCATGGAGGATGATGAATTCAAAGATTGCCAATGCATCAATTCTTCTGTACAAGTAAACTTTGATAGGGATACAAAACCTTCCCCTTCCTATGAATCTGTATCTCCTGTGGAATTAGTAAAAAATGCATCTGAATCTATTTCTTTAATCAAATGGAAAATACCATTCAATGATAGGGATACAAAGGAAATTTCTAAACCTAATAGGTCAATGAAGGATACTGCGGCCTCTCATCTTCCCATAAATAAATATCAAAACGATACTCCTCTTGCTTATGAAAATACGAAACAGAAAACGGAGTATAATATGAAACCGTGTACGAATACGATGTCGGAAACAATCGCTTGGGATCTTGTTGATATATACAAAACATCTGAGACTGACCCTGCTTTAACGCAAGAAGCAG
Source organism: Cardiosporidium cionae (assembly GCA_015476325.1). Taxonomy (NCBI): domain Eukaryota; phylum Apicomplexa; class Aconoidasida; order Nephromycida; genus Cardiosporidium; species Cardiosporidium cionae. The sequence continues at coordinate 76,121 of JADAQX010000014.1, read as the reverse complement.
AAGATGATTTGTTGAGCCCCTATGAGGAGATTGATGATGACAATAATTCTGTGGAAACACCATTAAAACAGCGCCCGTCAGTACAGCTTATGATAGAGCTTGAAAAAGATGCAGAGAGCAGCAGCGATGAAATTGATGAGGAAGCATTTACTTGGTGGGAAAATATCTGCCCTGTAGAAGCACCTGATACGCAAATACCTGCAGCACCATTTAGTCCTGAAAGCCCTGTTTGTCATTTTGATTCGCTTGCTGAAATCAATCAAAGTGTTCTTACTAGTGATAAAATTAGTAATCATGCACATTCTGTCTCGTCAAAAGTTGCGTCAGGAACCAATTGTGATAATTTGGTAAAAGCTGTTGCGTCGAATGTGTTATGAATGCTTTACATCAGTAGGATTTTTTATTTTTTTAGCATTTACGTGCTCTTTTAGGAATCATTTTCTACTATAATCGAAGGTAACCAAGATTTCTCCCAAAATAGGCGTTACGAAAAAATCGATACAACGCAGTTTGATAGTAAGGCGATGGAGACCGGGGTCATGGAGGACTGGGACGAACTTCAGGCTCAGCTGGAAGAGGAGAATGAAATATTGAAGGAAAAGTTTTCAGATTTACAGAAAAATACTGATTACATTACAGATGAAATGGAGGATGAAGTGAGTTTGTTTATCGTGTGGTTTTGAATGCTTGGCCATTCATGTTTTGTACTCTTTGTTTTGAGCAGATTCCATTACAACTAATTGTTTCCATTTTTGGAAACTTGCTCTATATATTCAGGTGCGAGAACTGCTGCAAGCCTTTGGGATTCCTTATGTAAATGCTCCTGCGGAGGCCGAAGCTCAATGTGCAGTGATGAATGAGCTAAACCTTTGTGATGGCGGTATGAAATTATTTCTTGTGTAAGGGTCTTGAATTGTACGAAGGGTTTAAAGTTCCGTTTCTTTACTACTTGCTACTGTACTTCTTTCAGTGATATCAGATGATTCGGATGCATTGGTGTTTGGGAGCAACCAGGTTTTCCGAAATTTTTTTGAGAGCCGGAAAACAGTAGAAATGTACGAGAGCAAAGCGATAGAACGAAAGCTAAAACTTACTAAGGAAGATCTTATTTTGCTGGCCGTATTGCTAGGATGCGATTACACAGTCGGAGTCAAAGGTGTAGGTGCAGTAAATGCTTTAGAAGCTATCAAGGCTTTCTCCAATCTGGAACAGTTACGAGAATTCCGGAAATGGGCGGAATCACCATGGTACATGCAACTATTTTGGATAGTTTGTTGAAAATTTTTTGTGTACTAGTGTGGTAGATAAACTGCTATTCGTTTTATTTTCCTTTAGGATCTCAGCTACTTCAGAAGGTGAAAGTCTTTATCGAAAAGTATACAAAGAAGCACATCGAAGTTATCGCCTTCATTGGTATAATCTATCAGCCATGTTTGCTAACGCTTCTGCAAAGTGCTGCTTTGGGTTTCAGCGGTTAAATGTCTATTGTGTGATAGAAAATTCGTTATTCATTTGGATTTTCACTAGTGCACAAATTACGATTTTGATTCTTTTGTGTTCAGGGAGTTTCCTGAAGATTTTCCAAGCGAGGAAGTAATTTCTGCTTTTATGCATCCCATTGTAGATCATTCGAGTGAAAGATTCACATGGGCAACACCAAACTTGGAAGAAATTGTGAGAATAATGACTTCCAAAACCTCTCTTACTCGGCAGCAGGTGCATACTATGGCAGGAGAGCTGCTTATATTTCATCTTATTACTATTTTGGATAATTGTATGAATTGCTATTGCTTACGTATACGTAGGTACAGGAAACACTTAAAGGGCTCCTTGCGAGACTTTCGAACCGTGAAGCTGGTTTACGGCAATCCCGTATCGATGAAATTTTTTCCTTCATACCTACTGCAAGCGATGATCAAGTTGCAACAATTAAATCAAGGCGCATGCTGAAAGCTCTTGACACAATACAAGCTGTTAGTATTCCGATCACTTTACTGCAACTTGTACATAAGCACTTTTACATCGGTTGTAATTTTCTATTTTTTTACAGGGTCAAAGTAGCGTAAATACGGCGAAAAAGTCTTCCAGTTCTGTTAACTCACCAGCAAAAGAGAGGAAAAATAAACGCACTGTGAATGTTGTATCCGAATCAAGGAAAAAAGGAAAAAGAATGTCAACCCCGATTAAAAAAAGAACTCGCTCTACGCAGAGAACGAATGCTCTCAGTTCTAGTCCTATCGCGCAAAGCGATACCCAAATATTGTCACCGCAACTCTCAACTCAGGTTGCTGCTTCATATGCAACATCAAATTTAGCCTTACAGGATCCTCTATTGCAAATACAATCAGAGGAAGGCATGACGACCCTAGAGGATCTGGAGCTGTTGAACTGGGATTTGATCACTGGTTCTTCCGAAAGCTCTCTTACGCGATAATTTTGTTTTTTGTATGCTGCATATTAAAAATTTGATGCGCGGGTGGTATTTTTTGGTGAAATGTTCTATACATCTCATCTGCTTTACTTCCGAGTATGTTCCTTCTCCTTTTATGTTTAAACTTGAAGAACTGCAATTTTTCTATGAATCTCTGAAAAGTTGCAATAAACAAGCAAGATGCCTTGACGTAAAAAATGCCTGCTGTTTTGGATGTTTTTGTGCGAATAAATATATTATATCGTACGTATTGTCAGCAGCTATTGGCAGCAATTAGACAGTGCATGAGAATTGCACTTTTTGCAATATCATCACAAATTCAGCAGAAATCATATTTAGAGAGTTCGCTATTTTACATAAGTGTTTTCTGCACAATATTTTGTGTTCGAAAAATTTTATGAATGCTACTGCCTAAAGGATGAGAAGTTTATAATTCTGCTATTTCCAAGATAGTTTTTCCTGTTTGCACGTAGCCAACGTAACAATGTACACTTCCAAATTATAATTTTTTTCACAAGGCAAACTTTCATGGGCACGTGATTAAACAGGCTTGCATTTTTTCTTTCCATAACAACGGAAAATGCTCAATTGTTGCTGATTCTTTTCATTGTGCTGAATCCTTTCTAAGATTTGAAGTAATATGAATATGCTACTTTGATAAGATTGGGAGCAACTTTGCAACTATTATTGGTGTAGCATTGTAGTCTTGAACTTCAATAATACAAGATAATATTAATGAGCTCGTAAAGTAATTGTGTCATTCTTTTGTAAGGCTGTCAAGCGTACAAACATGAATCAAAATGGTGGCACTGAATTGACCGTTATGTCGCGGCAAACATATGTTCCAGAATTGCGAAATTGTGCGTACCCACCGGGGTGGTAGCACACTAAGGGCCGCACGTAATATAGTACGCGTTTTCAAGACAGGTAAGGTAAAATACCCGCCACCTTCATGCGGGGTTAATTTTATAAGTAGGGCAAGGAAGCATGTACAATTCTATCCGTAAATGTAGCCCAGGGTTAAAGAAGTTAGTTTTTTCTTTGGAAGTTTTCTGTTTTTGATATTGGTACTGAATTTGGCAAACTTATAAGCTGTTCACATGAGTTCCCTTTTTTGTGCTTCACACGATTCAATTGCTTATGTAAATCAGAGGATTAACAGTGAATATTTTTTTGATAGCTTAAATGTGCGCAGCATACGTTTTACTATCCCAGTGAAAGTGACATTATCTAAGATCTGAAACATTTTCAGTGTTGACTAAAGAAGGCCTCGCCGTTTCTTTCTGAATTTAAACCATTTTGAGTGAGCTTTTTTATATGGCAGAATCTGTATGCGAAATTCGCACTTGAACATTTGATACTGATTCATACTTCTCATTTTTTGAGTATTTGCAAGGTCGCTTACCTACCGCTTTTTAGCGGTTAAAGAAAATAATAAGTCCGAATGCTTACGCTAGCATATTTACCATTCATAATTTAAACGTATTCTTGCAGAAAAATATTCATTTTTTAGTTAATCCTCAAACAAACTCCAAGAGACAAGGAAACTAGTTGAAACGGCTTGCGTGTAATAATATATTAGCGGTGAGTTTTTTAATTCGGTGCATTGAGGCACTTTACGCTCATGTCGTATCACAAATTTGTATTTCTACATTGACAAAGCAATGAGTAATTTTTTTTTTTCAATCGTAATAGCAAACAAACATCTGCAAATAATTACGTCATTTTTTGTTTTTTATGCAGCAATTTGTGAAATATTGTTTCTTAAATTCGCCTTGCAGTATAATTATAGGAAACACACGGGCGACTGTGGGAAAGCATGCTCAGCGTAATCGCTCAGAGCTCAAGTATGGAAGTTCGATGCTCAATTTAAGCTTGAAAATTACCTCATAAAATTTACAAAAACCTTGCAAAAATAAGAAGTAAAAGCTGCTTAATAAAATTTTGATGTTATGGCAATCAAAGAAGATAATTGTAGAATTGTTCCAAAGGAACATGAAGAAATGGAGAATCTCGAGCTTCCAGGAAAAACAAATCTTGACCTACGTAAGAAAATAGCTGAAATGACTGCGCTTAAGTTTCTGTCATTCTGATACTGTATTGAGTTTTATTACCGACATAAACAGCAACACTCCTGCATACATGAAAATGCTACAACTAAATTTTAAACAGTAAGTTAGGTTTAAACCTATCTCCTGCATTCACTTGACTGAATTCCAATTTTCCCCAGCCATATTTACCATACAGAATTACTCACTAAGTGTGATCGGCATGTTTCTGTGTTTTCATTTGTATTTTCTTCTTGTCTTCTGTTTTCTCTCTTTGGTTTTAGAATAAGTATAACGCAGCTAAGATTTTTTGTCGTTTATGCGTACATTCAGATGTCCATTTTTTTCATCGCAGAAATTCATTTCCGGGAAGAATCCAGTCAATGTGATGCCATTTCACTTGCCAGCCTTATGCTAGGACGGTGGCAAACGTTACTCCATCGATCAAATGCACTAGAACCGCTTCTCAAATCCTTTGGAATAGCTTTCTACAAGCGTGTTATAGTTGATAACTGTGCAATAAAGCTTGATGTCAATTTGGTAATGCTCTGCACAATAAAGAAATGAAGGATGGTTGAAATAACAAATTTAGGTACCACTTGTTTGCCAAATTTCATAATTTAGTATTTTGTTTCGTTTATTATTGTGAATTTCTCTTTTTTCATATATCTATCGCCTATTTTTAAGAAATATTCTTGTTTTTTTCACATTTATAAACAAAAAAGCACGCGATAGTGGAGTTGTTTATACACTAATTCTACTAATGAATTATCCTTTAATAATGTATTTTAATTTGATATATTAATTATTATTTCGCGACACAAAAGTTATAAAACCTATTTTAAAAGTTAACTACATTAACTGAATAAATATACTCTTTATGATCTTAATGTTTTATTGAATAGATTAATTATAATTTGGAGATAACGCTACACTTGCCACTTGGAAAACGATTTCTTCTCTGGCGAGTGGATGGTGGAATTTCTGTTGAAAATGATCCAGATTGTGGAATTTGGAAAGGATATTGCCAATTAGGTAAAAAATGAAGAAATCCATTTAATAGTTTATTATTTTAAATAATTCTTTCAGTTCTAAAATGTCTTTCAATTTTTTTCCAAATTAGTGAGGCATCAAGTCAAAGGTTTGGAACATTATGGCTCTGTGTCAATGCTGCAGCAAGTAAGAACTCACGAAAAAATTGGTATTGTTCATGAAACCAGAGGTGTTCTTCCAGATTCTGAGCATGGGAAAATTCTTTATTTTAAATATAAGTAAGTAATACAATTTTTAATATTAATTTTCATTGTGAAATGAGATAATTTACTTTCTTATATGTATGAAAAACTTTAAAAGAATTGCATCGCTACTTTACTTTCTGTTATTGTTTATAGTTTGCTTATTTTCTTAGGCTATTTCCAAAAATGGATCCGGAACAAACCGTAGAAGTAGTTCGCATTTTGAAACCTTTACCTCACTGACTATTATTACAAACATTACTTTTCATAGATGCAGGTAATACTATTTCTTGTTTCCTTTTTACCAAACAAAACAAGTACTCATTATGTATTTAGACAAGAGAGCATACATCTGTAGGTTTTTATTGCCTTTGGTTAGATATTTAAATAAATTGCATTGAAACAATATGGGGAATGTTTCATTTTTTCAAGGCATAGTTCAAAATATATAAAAAGTATTGGAAGCTAGTGAATAGTAATGCTAATCAATGCCATATGACTTAAAGTAAAAAAACATTAAAAATTGCTAAATCGATTATCTTTATGATTGCGTACGTTCATCTAGTAGTTTCATATACAATTATATTCTTTGTAAATTATGCAAAAGGCATAGAATTGTATTGTTAAATATATACATTTTACAAAATTAAAAAAAACTGCTGTAGTATGTGTTGCATTTTCCATAAAAGAATCTAGATATTGTTGCCTAAGAGATGTAAAAATTTCGCTTTTTGAATGTAATCCACAATTTAAAAAATAAACTACACGGATCGGATCACTTGGAGTATATTCGATTATTTGAGAGTGAAACTTGCAAAAAATTGTACCATTTAATACATGCTTTAATTTTGCTAGATTTAGTTATATAGATCATTTTGATGTCGTAATTCAATCTTGCTTAGTGCATCCAAAATAATCTTACAAATTGCTTTGGCACAAGACCTAAAGTATGTTATAGAGAAATTAATAAGCTAAAAAAGTCCTTGACTAATGCCATAGGTAGTATTAAGCAAAAAAGTATATATTTCAAAGCAAACGTTTCATCAAAAATAAATTAGAGAGAATCCAGTTGAGTATTCATAAACTCAATGTATCTTTTACATCTCAGAGCCGTTTGAATCAATTTCTCACTATTCTGCTTTATTTCGGGCATTTTCTGGTCCTTGAAGCAAATAATGATACATAGATTCTATTTATATGTGTGAAGAAACTTTGAAGGAAAGTATAAAAATAGAAAATGTTAGCAAATTTAGAATGTTGTCTTGAGAAATTGTTTTTTATACTTCTCACCTCTTGCAGAAGGTAAAGGAGGCAGGTTGCATCGGCTTCGCAAAAACCACAATTAATCAATCTACAAAAAATGCTTAAATGCTTATCATGTCGTTTAATCGACTTCTTTTGTTTATTTAAGTAAGTTGTCCTAGTTTTTTCGTAATTTACCTGTAGTATTGATCAACTCCTGATGCCTTGTATAATTCACTTTGGACAGCCTGATCGTCGAGTGGAAGCATAGCACATTAACGAGAAAATATCTTGCAGCTTCTTTTAAACTTTATAATAGAGCTATCTTAAATGAACAATTCAATAGTAATTGCACCTCTTCAAATTTTGTTTTCAATCCATTATCAATCTCAAAAGGAAGTACCGCAGTATCCTGCCAACGAGACACAATGTAAAAGTTCTTAATGTCATGAGAGAACAAATCACCTTTCTTCTAGACGAAACTGTTTGCTAGGCTTTTAATTGTTTTTCATGAAGGTTTAGATTTATTCTTACGTAATGTTGCTGCTTGTTCATGATCACTATTATATCTAGAAATAAGCCGTTACGTAATCACAGAAAGAAAGCAAAGGGTAGATACATATATTACTACTAAAGAGATACGAAAGTAATATGCATGATAGGAATTTGTGATATTCGCTTCCTGTGCTTACCTACCTGAAGAAATTTCCACGAACTCTTTATAGTTTACTTTTCCTTTCTCATTCTAATGAAGAAATTGCATTGCCAATAGTAATATATACAACGGATAATAACGAAAAAACATCTTAAATTCGATACAAATAATAAAGCAACTGACCATTTTGGAATAGCTTAACATTGTAAACATTTCAACAGCGGACATGCAAATTTGGAGAGAATCAAAAATTTGTCGCAGCTGTATTGGAAAAATTTCATACGTTTCCTGCAAGTATGGACATATAGTTTACAATAAAAGAAACAATACTTTAACAGCTCGAAAGTACACGAGGCTGCCACGGACTATATTCGTCAGTGAGCAGCTACTGAAAAATGCCTGCGTTTAGTATTTTTGGAGTTTGTCATTTCTTAGTCTGGTTTACATTTGCATCGAAAGCACTTGCAAGAAGGCAAATGGATTCTCGCCAACTCTCTCCGTTAAACCGCTTGGTTGTGGTACCCGCAAGCTGCTGAATGAGAAGTTGTCCCATTTCTGCAATCAGAGGCATACCATAAGCACATAGTGTCCTAATTCAGCATACTTCCAAAGTAACGTTTCATGTATTCGATTTTAAAGACAACTTTCACGAATAAAAGTCATGTAATGCTGTGGACGTACCGCCTGGCTTGAATAGCTTTGTTTTCTTTTCGTCAAATATTTTTGACAATTCCATAAGCTCCACACCCCTAAATAAAAAAGGGATTTTGAAAATCGATTATATTTAACCTGCTAATTTTGCTTTTTACTATTAAAATTTGTAGAATATTCTTGCAAAGTACTTGTCAAATCCTAGGTTTGAATTGAGCAAGAGTGCTTCGGTAAGAGCCCTGAGTAAAAAGTTATAAGCATGTCTTTGCGCAAAACATGAAAACCTACGTAAAAATTTTATAGATTTGACTTACCAATCTAATATATGGTTTTTTTCATTGTTATTTTGAAGTAGAGACACGATTTCTTCACGCAAGTCTTCTGGTAAAAAGCCATGAATGAAGTCTAGCGGTGGGTTCTTTTCCTCACTCTGAAGTGGTTGCATGTCTCATCACTATCACGATATCATTGAAGCACCAATAACGCTCTTTTTAAATAAAATACTACCTTTGATGTTGTAGAAACATCTAAAAGAGACTGTTCTGGTGTAGGTAAACAACTTTTCCAATCATTAGCACATATCAATTCTTCATCAGAGGTTAGTTGAATTTCCGGAGTACTGAATAATTTTATTAAATTATTTTATTTCAATCCAACTAACCTCATTATACTGATACAAAAGGTTTAAATTTTTACTTGCGGATGCTTTCTTTCTCCAATGTATTAGCTTTCTCTTCGTCAATTTTTGACTGCAATAGGCAGCATAACGGTCAATAATGCAACAACAGCTTCTACTTGCTAATTTGCAGAAAAAATCCCTTATGACAAGGAGAGTAAATCATATCAATATTTTGCTACTTTTTGGAATTGTTACTGCATGAATTGATAGACTTTGCATCTCCGCATTCTTGCACCGTAATACGTAAATCAGCTGCAATCTCGTTTTATCATGAAATATACTCATTGTTCGCAATACGTTTCTTCATTTATTCTCATTTTACGAGAATGAAGAGAGTTGGAGAAAAAAAGGACTACCGTAACTTTTTATAAAGAAATCAAGCTAGGCTTATTTTTCACTTTCTTAAAAGTGTATTCACTTATTTATTTTCTTTTTATTAGAATGTGTCGTCTTCACTGATAAAGGGAATCAATACTCCACTACAGTAAGAATTATAATAATGATAATAGTGCTATCGTGCTTATGATATTTCCCAATGAAGCATCTACAGAGGGAATTTTGCTATTTGGCTTACAAGGTACGAGGTGGTGTCAATCTCCTCGAGGCGACTCTCGAAAAAAAAAACTCCAAATTTGTCAAGATCTTCTGGTTGCTCCTTCAAAATTGCTATTGTAAATTCTTCTAAAACCTCGACAAATCCAAAAGGAAGCGTTGCTTCGCTACTACACAAAAAATCAATAGCTTTAATCTCTCCCTTCGCTGACATATTTATCATGTTACTTTCAGTATAAATCAAATTTAGCAGCAATTTTGGGAATAATAAAAGTAGGGAAAAAGTGTCAATAACGACATCAAATTTTTCTACAAAACAATCCCGAAACTTTCTAGGAGCCTGATAGTTTTAAATGCGTGGATTCCTAAGCATTTTGACTCATTTGCATACAGACGGGGAGAATATGAAATAAATGGTGTTCAACGACAAGAAAATTTTGTAACGTTGTTGCTTCCCACGATCTTGAATACAGTAGATACCCGCACCGAAAAAAATCACAAAAGTAGTCGAAGTAATTCAAACCGAAAGATCTCTAGCCTGCTCATGCTGCATACATTTTCTCGTAGCAAAACTACAGAACAACTTAAAACTGTACATGCATTTGCATATACGAAGGTGTGCCACGATAGTTAAAAATAAATTATCCCATACCATTAGATAAAATAACCCTTTAATAACAAGTTCATTATGAGCTCAGCATGAAAATTTAAACAAATTTTGCTTTACTCTGTCAGAATTCATTCGACTAAATGAAATAACAAAGAACTGCCAACATGGGCAGCAAGCTTTCAACGCAACAGTCTGTTAGCAAACATTTAGTATTTCCTGCACGCCTTCTCTCAATTTTATAAGTATATTGGAATATGATTTAACTACACAAATCTTCCTTTTCCACTAAAATAATCTGTAGCACTTTTACATTGAATCGCCCTTTTAACAAAAACTTGACTTGTGAAATTGACTTCTAATTTTTTTTGTAAGAAAATAGGAAAATTAGAAGACACAAGGGTACTAGCCGCAACTGCAGTGCACAATTCAGACCCTCACTTTCCTTTAGTGCCGCTACAATAATTATTTCGGTGAAACTATAACAGCACATTTTCCAGAGTTAAAACAAAATTTCAATACAAGCATTACGCATAGAATAAGGTTTTGAGTAGGTATTGCATCGTTTTAATCACACCAATTAAGTAGTTGATGTTAAAGATATTGTTTGAATATAAACAAATAATATTTACACAAAACAAAATTTATACAGGACTGAATATACAGAATAACAACAATTCAGTTTGCATATCAAATTTCCTTTAATGCTTGATCAAGGTCAATGGCGAGTGGATTTAAATAATCAATATCCTTTTGCTTGTTTAATTTTTGGGCTCGGACTGGATGAAGTTTCATCAGATCTTTCATAAATAATTTCATTGCTTCAACTTGCTTGGGAGACATTTTTCCACTACTCTCTGAACAACAACACCCAACCATTTTTGGAGAAGATTCAGAGAATATATTGCATAACTGCTCTGCATTAAAATGAAATTTTTTTCAAACGTTTACCGGCATACGCAATTCCATCTTTAAGCCAACAATGACATCTTTCAATATCTTCTATTTTATTTATAAGCACCTAAGTATAAAAATATGTGCATTAAAATATTTTGCACCTCAACATGAAGCATTAGCGCAAAAAAAAACTCAAAAATACAAAAACCAATAACCAGCGCATGCAAAAATAGAAGTAAGCAAATGCCAAGGTATTTTCCTTGTAGATCACCTTAAGTATTTCCGTTTTCTGCTGTAATCCGGCCTAAGAATAATTTCATGTAATACAACTAAGTAATTGATACAAATAGTAACTCCTACCGAATGTGAAATCATCATTAATTTGCCACAAAGTCAAAAAATCTAATATTGAGGGATAAAACGAAATACTTTTATGAGATAAACATTGACAAAGTGCAATTCGTTCAAAAATTGTTCTGGTTGGATGCTATGACATACAAGTACCAGTTGAATTTTTAAGAATTCTACTCATTTGCGCATAAAAATAAAAGCAAAACTTTACAAGCAAACAAGCATAGCACGGTTGTTTTTACTAAGATTGAGCGTATTGTTTAGCAAAACTGACGTGCAAATATTGCGAAAGAAGCTGCACGAATGCTACAGATCCTCGATTTTCCATTAATTTCTGGGCCTCAATTCTGCATGCACATAAGAGCAAAGCATTGACTACTTTGATATCCGTCGACTTTATAGAATGCACAAATGCCTAATTCATTTTGATTTACACAAAAAGTACATACTGAAGCTATTTTCCAACCTATCTCTAATGGCCCGCAGAATCCTCTCCGACGTTGCTTCAACCTGTTCAACTTTTGAGAACATCAAATGAGCTTCCACAATTTTTGCATCGAGAAGCTGTATTAGGTGGATATCCACTTTGGCTTCAGAGAGAAGCGCATTAATAGTCTGATCCCATTCCTCGGGGCCTTTCTGTTCATTTTGAAAGAAATTATCAAAATAAAAGTACAAAATAGAAGTAATTGTCAGAAAATCAGAGGCAAAATAATATCTAATTCGCTTCCTTCAGGAAAGATAGAACACCGCACACTTACTATTTGGATTGTTTCGTCTATCACCTTTCAGGCATCCTCAATTTGAGTACATATTGACATTAAATCAAAAAATAAATAAACTGTTTATTAAAAATAACGAATTTACCAAAAATGAAGCAACGAGTTGGGTTAGCTTCTGCGTTGCCTTAGCTGTGCGAAATTTTCGAATTAGTGGCAGCAAGATTGCCTGTAGTTTTTCCAAGCCATCACGCTTTTCTTGATTTTCACATATACTTTGGGATGACTTTATGTGCTGCAATATGTCTTCAAATAAAAAAGCCTCACTTAATTGAGGTAAAAATGGGGTGAAGTCCGCAGTTTTTAGGGTTCCAGGTATAGAAATATTTGTCCATTCATCAATGAAGTTTTTAATGAACTGCAACGTAGGTAGCAAGTTAGCCACTGACTGGCTTGAGCTTAAAGGTAGGTTGGATGGCATTCCAGCTACTCCACTTGAAGATGCATGAGTATATGCAATTGAGCCTATGGGCTGATTTCTCGTGAATCGACCAGTCCTCATTGTTGAAATAAATGTAGGTTTACGACTGAACGAAGTCATTTGAAAAGTTCCGCTGGTTCTGGGGCAATTTGTAAGTAATAATATGTATGTACATTTTACTTGGAAGTGGTGGTGTCGGTACCGATCGAGTGCTGCCGAGTTAACTAAACTTACGAAAGAAATGATAACAATGAAGCCACGGAAGTGGAAAAGTCTGGCTGTAAAACATTGTGCCATGGCAACCTAAAAAAGAAACACTAAATAATATTTTTTCCATTCTCTTTTCAGAACAGATACATTTTCAACTTGCCAGAATTACATCTTACGCTTGATGCCAACAAAATGGCAATATGAGAATGAACCCATTCCGTCGATGTAGCTGAATTGCTGCTGAAATTGAATTTGTTTGGTAACTGTATTACAAGTTGCCACAGCAGAGGCACTTTTCGAAATTGCTCGACTCGAGCCTGCAAATTTGTACGTGCTTTTTTTTGTCTTCTACTCGGCGAATCTTGGTACTACTTTAAACTTCAAGTTGGAGAGCATCTAGATGCCACCAGGTTTCCTATTTTTCGTGAACTTAACTTTTCTCTTTTCTATACACCGCAAGTCAATTACTTTGGTCAGCACAAATGGCGTTTGCTACTTTGGTACGAGTTCCCTCAAGCAGTTTCTTAACACCGGATATTATGAAACTTCTCACAGGTTTATATTCTCGTTGCTTTTTTAAAAGAATTTCTTCGTTTGATTCCCCAGTGCTGCCCAAAATTCATGCTGTTTTTGCACTCCTGGTTCAAAATAAAAGGAAAATCACCAGTACAAGTTTAAATAGTTGCTACGTTGATGCTGCCCTCAATCTTTTGAGACCAAGAAAGAAAGCATTGCGGGTCGATCGATGTCGGTAAGTGGATTTGTTCTCATTGATCTAAACATAAATAGCATTTTATTCATAATTAGCTTTTGGTATCTCAACGTCATGAAAGTTAACTACACAAAATCAAATTCCATTGCTCTCCCTCAATTAGTGGCTTTGATTAAGAAGCGTGATGTAGGGGCTATTGCAAACTGTGTCATTCGATAATTTATATATAGTGTTCATCTTTTTTCATTCCAACATTTTTTTATTGGGTCCTCGCTTTTTCACTAGCCATTTCTTATAGGTTAAGCATATGTGCATCTGCAAATATACTCTGATACTTCTGCATAATACTGCTTTTATCTTGGTTTTTGCGAACCATTTGTATCTCATCCCTTTGTAAATGAGGTTGGAAATATTCATAAATTCATTTTTTAAAGAGGGCTTTTCATGCCATACCTCCTAAAAGTATTGAAATACGATTTGAAAACATATAGATGTCATTGTGACTATATCTGCTTTTATTTATATTTCCAACTTTTGCGGACATGCTTTATTGTGGAACGTTTGCATGCTTTTTTATTGAGTGATTTCTTATATGTTTATTGCTATTTCGCTACAAAGACCTCTTTTTGGCTAGAATAGAGAAATGATACATTTTCGCTATCACCATTGTTCTGCTTATATAAAATTGTTGATACTTCCCAAAAGTGGTGTTTTACAACTTAAATTTTTGTGGAAAAACGCCTTCTTATTCTCCCTGATTTGCTAACCTTTGGATTTTCCTAACTGGTTCCATATGTTACCTTATTTGGTATTTTCAGAGGGAAGCGACAGTACAAAACGCAACGTCATTTTCGCGGCTTCAATTATCGATGGCTAGGCTCTTGATCCTGATAGCTTCCACTCTTTCATGCTCTTATCTTTTTTTCATCGAAATTATTCATTCTTCGAGTTTGGAAAGCCTTAGCTTTCGCAATCTTTTCATTTAAAGGATAAATATTTTTAAGCATAAAGTACATGCATATTTGAGAGTATGTACAGATTTGTCTTTTTGTAAAAGTGGTTTTTTTGACGTAGGTTTCTATACCACTTTCCTATTTTAGTACGAACAATTTATGCAAAATAACAAGAATATTTCGCATATGTTATTAAGAGCATTTTTGTTCCATGCTTGAAATTTGAAATGCTGCTACCTACGTCTATTTTCACAAAAATTGTTAAATTTACTCTAGCCTTCACTCTCGATGGCTACTGCGGAGAGGGTGTATGATGTATGCACTAGGGATGCTAATTGGCATAGAGTTCTTGGTTACACATTATGCAAGCTTGTAGGAGTACTCGTTCTTCTGAAACTACAAGAGAGATCAAGATCTGCAATCTCAGCGTATAAGCTTTGCAGATCAGTGCAAGACTCAACTGCTGCTTCCCGATTCAAAACAGAAAATTACATAGCACATTGGAGCAGTTAACACTTTTAATTAGTATTGAATGAGAAATTACAGTAATTTGGGGAAGTCACGCCAGCAAAATAAAACAAAACGAAGTCAAAATTCAAATATCAGCAGAGAAATTATACTACCATGCTTATCGTCGCAGCTAAGCGGAGGTTGTTTTGCTGTATCACTTAGTGTGTAAATAAAAGGCTTGAAAAGAAGCGGCTCTCATGCGTTAGAAGGTGCAATATCTTTGCTTAACTGATTCCATGGCTAACTTGTGCGCTTTCTATTTTTTTCTTTTTCCATCTGTGGGTGCAATGGGGAGCCAGATGAGCACCCAAGAAACTGTGCTATATTCCGTATTTCTTTGAAAAGAGGTTTAAAGACTTTTCTGCAATTACACTGTTTCGATCAGCTACAGTGTTGTTTTGAGATTTTTTCAGTAACACAACAAACCTCTACATTGGTCTGTAGTGAAGGTTATTTTTGCACGTAATGGCTCTGCACGTTTCCATGTATCTATCAATATTGTTGTACCGAGAGTGTTTGGCATTTAGTAGTCTATATTTTCAGACACTTTTTCTACGAGTACTAGTCAAAGGACTTCATACAATCTGTTCGATTCCAGTTGGGAAAGTCCTAGCATTTTCCAATGTATTGTTATGAGGGAAAGTTGCATGATCAGTTGAGGCAGCAGCTGTAGTAATGCTCTGTTACGTCCTCTATTATTTTCATAGAAATACCTAAACCTAATTAATTATTTCAACTTTCTCTCATGAAACTGAATTAAGTTACTGCAATCACGGTGTTGTTTTACTCCTTTATCTCTTCCTTTTACCAACATATTTGGCAGTAAGAAGTGGCGACGATGATGAGTTGGAAAAACTGAAAAATTGCCTCAATGTCTCACATTGCAAAATCTATCCCTGCAGTGCATTTTTTTTTCTTGGCTTCTCTTGTATCTATATGGTATCTAGCGAGCTTCTTTGCTGCTGGAAATGGCGCTATGGAAAGGAAGTTGTGGCTTTTCCCTCATAAGAATGAAGATGAACTAAAGCATCATGTGAAGCCTACGTTGAGTACCGTCATGTCGTTTTCATTTCCGCTGTATAGCGACAAGTGGAGAATGAACAAACATCACGCATCTACAATAGGCAAGGTAGTGATTATGCATCGTTTTATTAAAACGATGAAGTAAACAGTGTCGCATTTATACATCAATTTCAAGTCAAAAAATTGGTTATATGTGCAATATTAAAGTACTTTTAAAAAATAGAAAGGCGTGCTGTTTCCAATTTTTGTGTTATCAGCATAAAATTAAACATACGCATCAGGCTGAAACTTTGCTTGGTGCAAACGGTGAACAAATATATTTGAAGCAGACACATAGTTTTCCGGTAGGTTCAACTCAATGCGGAGGATAAAGTTAATTTTGAATTGAAAATATCAAAGGGACATTTTTTTAATCATTTCTATTTTTCATCTTAATAAAACTATCAAATAAATTTATGAATTATAATTTTTTGATAGTCGCTTGGGTGCAAATAATTAAATGCTTGTACTCCACCATTACACGAAAGAAGAGCTAGCTTTTGCGTTGATTGAATCTATCTGAAAGAAATTATTGAGTGTGATTTAACTCATTCAATTAATTGATCTACCTGTGTAATTAGTGAATATTCTGTTTTGCTCATTTTTTTCTTGCAGTTGACTGAGGCTCTGAAGCACTTTAACAAAAAAGTACAAAAACAAGTGATTTTAGAAGGAAGAATTCAGTCGGTATGGTTATTTCTGCTCAGCCGAACTGCTTCTTTATCCACGTCATAACTGTTGCATTTTCGTTGCTGCAGGTTGCTAAAAATGGAAAATGGAATATAGCGCTTCAAAATATTGATCCGAAATTTAGTGCTATTGATATGATTGTCCAAGCAAAGATAAATATCAGCGATCCTGCCTTTTTCAATCATTTCATAAGGACGACAATGCAATTTTCCTTACAGAATGCAGAATTAATTGGTGGAAAACAACTGAGCCTGTCGCTTTTGTCGGCGCATTCAATTTTGGAATGCGAGAAAAGGCATGCTATCTATCAAAAATAGTGAGAATTTGCAACATTAAGAAAGTTTAATCCATTGTAATGTCTGTTTGAATTGGAATTGGCTCTTGTACTTTGTATATGAAACTATTATTTTGAATAATTTAGCCGCTTCTTGTTTGACCCTCCTTTGCTGGAGGAAAAGGTTTCAATAGTCTATACGTATAGAATGTCAATTGAATATGTTACTTATATCTGCTACTATTGCTTCTTTTCTGCTCAGCCTCCTGCAAGATTCCGAACAAGCGAATCTATTGGATTGGACAAAGCGATACACTGCAAATGTTTTGGCTTTTGATGATAAATTTGCATTTGTTGAAGTTGCTGCAACAAACTTAGTTGGTATTATAGCAATGAAGGAGCTACCATTCTTTATTCATGAAGGCTCTACCATTTTGGTACAACATATACGGCCATGTAATAGGAGTGTAGAATATGATGATAATTTTTATATACTATTATGATGATCATTTTAGTACTGAAATTTATCATATCTTTTTGGAAACATTGTGTATGCTGCAGGCCCGAGTCTCACGATTATCTCCCCTCGTGAAAATAAATTTTCCCAAATACTTCGACGCTTCATGGGCACTGAAACGCAGGGAAACGCATCTTAGTAATCCTAAATCAATAATTTTGAGCACCGAAGCTTCCGTTCATCACGTAAAAGTACTCTCTCAGCTACGGAAGAATGTCGAAAAGCAGCCCATTCAAGGTCTCTTGACCGAGGCACGATATCGAAGAGAAAGGTTAATATTTTCAGATAAGTTTAGGCTTCTATTCTACATAGTTTAGCGCTGTATGTTCGTTGTCTTTTATTTGATTTAAAAAGTAGCTTTTCTCACATTTTGTAGCCATATGGAGAAAGCGCAGCAGCATCATAATAAAATATATAAGAATAAACCTTTTCTATTTTGTTTTTCAGATATTCTTGTAATTTACATTGCTTATTGGCATCCTACTACTCTATTTGTTTGTTATCCACGTTTTTGGTTAACAGAAAAGATGATCTGCTTGAAGATGAGCTACTGAGCATATTAGGAAAGAAGTATTATGCTAAACTTCAACAGGAGAGAAAAGATCGTTTTTATGGAGTTAATGAGGGACTAGATGAAGAATTAGCACATTTTCAAAGTGATTATCCTATTGACTTGGCAGGTTTCTTTCTATTTATACCGAAGTAACTTGGAGTTAGACGTTTTTCCTCTTATTTGTCGTATTGTTTAATTTTGTCGATATTTTTTTCTCTTGCTAAGGCTTTGATATATCTTTGTTCCTATCCTTGTTATCTTTTTACGTGCAAAGGATGGTTTGGGGATGAAAGCAACAACCATACTGTTGACGATGTTACCACTTATATTTCCAATCTTCAGAAAAACCAGGATATTTTAAAAACTTTAGACTTGGAGGAGGTAACAATGTATTTTTTTCGTGATTTAACTAGAATGTATAAGGAGAATATCAAGCAAAACTTCCTTCTTTATACCAAAGCAATCATTTTTGAATTCTTGTATATTTAAAAGATTCTTCGCAAGATGAATTTGATGAAACAACAGCTTGCTCTATTGCCCATTGCACCGAATAGTAAACTTGAAAGATTACGGAAAGCTTTAAATGGAGAGGCTTTACTTAGTAAGAAAATGAATATTACAGGCTCATTTGCTCGTATGATGAGAATATTAATATTGAGAACAAAATGATCTTAAGAAAAGTTTGGAACGCCAGTGAGCTGTGATGCTTTGTATTCCATATAAAACAGAAAATTGATTGTTGGTTAATTTTTTAGTATGTGTTTATGCACTTCTTTGACAGGTAAAGAAGCAGTTGAGAATTATCCTGGTTTAGGTAGCCAAAGTAAGTAATGCTTGAATTTTTGTTTTTTGTAATTACATATATTACAAACTGTAATTATGGATATTGTAGAGCAAGCCTCTACTTGGCCTTTGGAAATGTTCAATGTTTGATGGTAGCTGAATATTCTACCTTAGCTTATTTTCAATGCGAGAAGTTTATGGTGGGACACTATAGTCATTGTTTGTATTGAATAATCAGAATGATCCTGGTATTTGTTGTCATGGTTATGGTGGCGTTTCGACTATGACATTTATTTGATTTGATTTTCTAAGTTTAGAAAAATGAATTTTTTGATATTATTATATGTTTACTTTTTACAGTGTATGTTTTTTGTTTATATTAAGTTCTTTTTTGTTTACACACCAGCAAAACGGGCTCTCTTAAAAATTCTTGTGAATAGAGTTGATCCTATTAAAGCATTACAAGGATTAATTGCAGAGCAGAAATCAAAACTACCAGTAAAAGTAAATAAGTTGATTGAGAAACACAGGCATGCTGAGATTATTGAGGTATGATCGTTGGATTTGTAGATAATCGGATTGCGAGTGAATATTGCAAAACTTTTCTAATAAGAAAACTTAGGAAAAAAACTTTTAATACTCTGCTTTTCATATCTGTTGTCTGTTTGAACGTTGTAGCCACCTAAGCTTCCCCCCAAAAATGCAGCACCCGAATTACAGTAAGTCATGCATATGCTTTTGCCTAACAATTTAAAGATGTATTCGTTGTGCTTCAAATAACATTTGTTTTCTTCATTTGTATTTTTTTCTTATTTATTTTTTAAAAATAATTTTGTTAATTTGTAGAAATTAGATGATTCATTGAATTTGTTTGATGCTGTGAGTTTTTTAGGTCAGGGCGCTCTATGCGAAATTCATCTTTGCCTATCGATAAAACTCCTGTTCCTGTAAGCCTTGATCATCCCAGCTACGCACGAGTTAAGAAATACGACACTGCACTACGAATGTGAGCAAGTATATCTATTTAGGAACAATAAGAACCTGGTAGCGTAATCCTATCAATATGTTCAATTTTTATCAGGGCTTTGCAAAATAAAACAAAAGTTGCAATTAATCACAACGAGGATTACACCTACTTGAACGAACATGAAGATGTGCAACTACCGAAGTCTTTGCAACATCAAGGGAATATAGACAACTTGTTGCATATTCCCATTCCCGAGTAGACATGCAAATGTAAAGTAGTTACTCTACGCTTTGTTTTGAAACGCTTGGGTTTCACTATTTTACTGAATCCTTGTATTCCAAGTTGTGAAAAGACAGGTACGAAAATATTTACCCAAAGGATTAGTGAAAAGTGAAAGCTAGGACCGCGGACTATATTTCTACTAACAGTTGTATATTGTTTAAAAGAATTTTTGGGTATTTTCCAGGCACTCTTTTTGATTAAGAAATTTAAATTTGTAATGTTTGGTGACCATAGTAAAGTTTTCAATCAGGTGTACGAATAAAGGCCATGCATTCTATCCTTTTTTTTGTATTATGAGAGACATGCATCTAGCTAAATATTGCTTCATTTGTCTTTTTATGCCTCTGTAGTAGCATACAAAGGCTGAAGTGCTCGATTTGTTTGAACTGGCGGTAATTTAATTTTATAGAAATCGAACTCGAACCTATTTTATTCCTTTTCTATTCTAAAATTTCCAATAGTTCTTTTTAGGTACCAAAGCAAGGCAAAGCCTGAAATACCAAAAAGTTTTTTCGTTAACAATTAAAATCATCCCATTTCTTCTAGTTTCGTGCCGTGTAAATGGACTCAAGAGAAAAGATATGCGTTGACTCGTTTACTATTTGAACATCTCTTTATACAAGTTCGTGTTATTTTCATATTAAGTGTAAAAACCGTAATAGGGAATGTAACGGTTTGGGCCCCACAGAATTTATTGAAATAATTTTCAATGAGAGAAAAAATTGTACAAAGTAACTCCATTATATTTATGAGTGAAATCATTTTCATTTTTACTGCATGTTTTCCCACTCTTTGAATTAGGCTGTAAAAAGCTACTATTTAATTACGAAGAATCGCAACATACATTCTACTGCGCTGGTAAGAATATCTTTATGAATTCATTAATCATTTCAGCACATGTACATACACTAACTTTACCGCAATGAAATGCACGCGCTAAGTCTGCTGCCGTCTTCTCCCACGCTTGCGGGATGGTTTCAGAACCGTTTGATCGAGAGCAAAGGCTACCAAAAATTTCGTGAAATTGCCAAGTCAAACCATAAAATATTCAAGAAATAGTGGCGATAATGTATTATATGGAAACATATTTCATACATCTTCTTAACATTTTTCACTGAGTTCTAAGTTTTCAGAATAAACGATTACGGCGAGTGCCAATTGGATATTGATTTTTCCAATACTAAAAGTTTTAGCAAGATGACAGCAATTACTGAAGCTGCTACTAAGAACATACAACAATGCAAAATTCCATTGTCTTTACGACCTTACATTTTAGAAAACAAAGCATCTCCGTTTGCCTTACTATTTGATAATGAGTGGTTAAAAAGCACATCTGCATCTCCAGTAATTGCCGTCCGACTTGGCAAACTGGTCAACGACGTTTCAGCAATTGTTAGTTGCGAAAGTGAACTGAGTGACAGCAGGCGAAGCACCCCTTTGAGGTGAAAATACGAATTCTCATGCAAATTATTTTAAGAAGTGGTCACTTAGCCATTTTGGTCAGCATGTACAGAAGATCAGCTCAGAACAAGAATCTGGTTTGTGTTAATCCTTAAATTTATAGGCGTGTAATGAGCAAATACAATTTTATCAGATTTCAGGAATAACGAAGAAGCATGGAAATTTGAAAGAAGAGAATATACATGGTAGAACAATATCAAGAAAAGCAACATATTCTAATGTAGTAAATCATTCAAGAATGCGCTCGTGTTGTCAAAATAATGTTTGAACATATCCAAGTATACGCTAAAAGGATTAGACCAATTTTTTCTTTACTCAAAGGTGGCCTTGGCTGTCCCCATGCAAGTGTCTAAGAGATGCTATACCAACTGCCAATCTGGAGAAAAAGAACCTAGTGGTAAGGATATGATTTGCTCTTGTGCAATTGCTAATTGCTGCCTCCCTGTACTTAAATTAAACTACTACAAATGGCATTTAGACTGTGCACATTTAATCGACAAGAAGCCCTGTACAGCTCAAGCTATTCCTCTTCTGGTTGCGTCTAAGTTCTGTGCAAGATTGCAAGCATATGTAAGCCTAGAATACAGGGAACGCATGAGAAGTGGCCATTTTCTAAAGGAATGTGCGAAAATTTTGAAGAAACCTTGAAAACGAATCATAGTAGGCAAAATTAGCATAACTCTAAAGGGAAAAAGGTTTTTAATTGCAAAATTAGAGCCGCATTATACTAATTCCACAGATGCTGTGCACATATTCGGAAAATTCTACTTATCTGATGAGGTATGCAAACTATTACTCATACTGTCACAACTAAAAAAATATAGAAGTGCCTCTCTCAACATAGGTGCCAAACTGTAAAATATGTGCAACCTTATTAAAACAAATAGAGCAACATTGACACTGCGAAGGAGATTTGTGGTAAAGCATTTCCTAACGTTTATAGGTAGTCTATGAAAGCTAATTCTGGTTATTTAGATTACCTAATGTTTGCGCTACCTTAAAATACAAGTCTTACACACAGAATTAACTCAATATTTTGTGGATTTCCCTGCGATGAAATTTTATTGTTTTCTCACATTAAAACAATAAAACTTTGTGCTTATTAAGTAAACAACGACTAATCATGGTATTTTCATTATACGTTTGTAATACATTTTCAGGTTGTAATTGGGGTGTAATGACTTTTGTAGAGAGCGAACATTTTATTAAAATATTTTTTAAAAAATGATCCTTGCTAATTGCGTTAACCTTCTGTTGTCGAAAGAATAGCAATTTTTCAAAGCTAATCCCATTCAAAAAATGAAATTATTCTCTTTGCAAAAGCTTATTATGCGCTTAAAAAAATTATTGATTTTGTTTAAACTTTAAAAAAATTCGATTTTGAGATTGATGATTAACTTTCGAAAAATAGAAGCAGCACTCTTTTCATGCGAAGAAAATAGCCCTCTTGTTATCTACTGCTTCTATAAGGAAAAATGATTGTACTTCGGTGTAGAAAAGTACCTTACACGCTTTACCTAGGCCAAAATAAAAGCATCAAAATATAGAGTAGATTCGAGGATTACCCAAAGCAAAATTCTCATACTTAGATGTGATACAGTCATAAGATCGGTCTATGTTTAGCCCTTGTCATAAATATACAATTTTTTATCTTCACTGTATAAAAACAAACTTTAAAATTATTGCTTTCTATTTTTACGGAATAATAAAATTCACCATATTGAATAGCTGCTTTAGATGTTGCAATACTAGCATCTTTCTTTTAAAAAAAATTACTGCACATAATTTTTGTTTTAACGTATTTACGTTAACATAGCGTAATATTTTCAATAAAATGGCCTTTTTCATACGAAAACAAAATCACTCTCATTTCCATTGTTTCAGAGCTTTTTACCCTTTGTATGAATTATTCGGCTTCGGTGTAATTAACTTAACTCAAAGTGGGCACAAGCTGTATCTCAATTTTGATACAAAATCGAAGCGAATTCTCTTTGCAACTGTTAATTATACAATGTTTGTAAAAAAATGTATTTGCACAAGGTATATTTAAATGCAAAAATGAAAATACTGGCGCGGAATGATAACTAAATAACAAAAATAAAATCTGCTGAAGAACTGCCACACAAAAATGTTTTACATCAATTTAATGAATTTGTTCCCACTTGGAGCATTAATTGCAGAACTAATAGTTTTGCAAATGAGGTAAACAGAGCGGTTATAAATTTTTGTCAGTAAGGATGAAAAGATTTATTATTAGGTTGACACTTTTTATTGTGAAACAAATAAAAGCTATCACTCCATTTCTCAAGAGTATGGCAAATGGTGCGTCATTAACGTTTTCATTTTACGATTAGTGATGATATCGTCTAATTTGTAGAGTTTAGCTACTAGTACACTTTCTTTGCTTTTTTGTGACTCATGTTTAATATGGCCCACTAATAGCATAGCGAAGAAAAAAAAATGAGGAATTAAATATAATTGGCATGATTGCGATACACTTAAAGATTCGCACGTGACAAACATCCAGATGTGGCGGTCATGCTACTATAATTGTGAAAACTCCAATTATACAGCGGAAGTAGTGTATCAGAGGATGTGAAATATATCGTAGCGATGATTTGTTAATTTAATGCATTTCTATTGGTCTAAGCAACTTACTACATACAATTATAACCTATTAATTACTCGAAAAAAAAGGTAAAGCTGTCATGTACATTTGTTAATACAAAATGATCATCATGGTTACTGCCTATAACTTTAAATTCACATTGTAATTGTAATCAACGAAAAATCAAAGATGCCACATCCGTTTAAGAGAATTAGTATATCTGCTTTAAAGTATCTCTGCCATGAACACGCTAACGTGCTCCCAAGCGAGAATAAAATGACTGAAATTTATATCAAGCAAACTCTTCAAAATATAGTACATTCTTACCCTTACAATGTTAACAGCTTTCCATCGAATTTACTTTGATGCAATAGCTTCCTTTATCCTTTTTAAAAACGGATTTACCAATAAAAAGAGCGCCTATAACATTTTTTCATAGAAATTAAGGTTCATTACTATGAGAAGTAGTCGTATTTTAATTAGGGGAGTTACCCTGATTTTCCAATCACGTAATTTATATCTGTGCTTGTAATATACGTTTGAGAAGAAAATTACAACAAGCCATCAGCAGACATTTAAGTGATCAATGCATTTAAAACAAAGTTATATGTCTAATTTTATAGCTACTGCATGTTCGAGCAGAATAGTAACCAATTCCTTGTTCTTGTAAATTACTAGATCGTATCATAAACGCCTTCTGCATATTCAAAAGATAAAGGAAATATCTATTCCTGCCAACAGAGAAAATGATGTTATTCAATTTATTCGTAACGAAAAATTATAATCTACATAAATAAATATACATATACACGCCGTGTGTAGTATTCTATACGCCTCTCCGCATATTCCTGAGTAATTTCTCTCCGACAAAAAATATGCAATTATCTAAGGACTACTTGTATTGCTCGTCTCGAGTAAACTTGTACAAACATCCCATTCACGTAAAAGTGAACAGTTAAAGCAAATTGTTTAAAATACCTTCTGATCTTCCTTTTTCTTTTTTACATTTACATACATTGTACAGGTAAGAGGGAAGATTACATTTTTCTGTTTTGATAGGACAGATTGTAGAGAACATGCAGATGATTATATTTTGTACTTCCTGTCTCCCGCAACTTTCTGTATCATTTAGTGTACTTCGATCTGGACAAGTTGGCTATATTCCTCTTGTCCGTATTCCTCATGTTACACACATTACACATTTGAAAAATGGAAATTTCGTTTTCACAGGGTAAATAATGATTACTTCAAAAAAAATAACAAAATGTATACCCAATATTTTAGCAAAGCATATAATTAGTTTGAAAGCACTAGCATCTTTTCAAAAACTCAGTAATGCTTTAATGTCACAATATGCAATCTTAAAAACTTGCAAAATCGGATTTTATTATAAAAAAATGTGTTTAATTAATCATGGTTTTGATGCACGGTTAAATTACATATCAGTTACATCTCCCCACAAAGACATACTTTTACAAAGACATTACAAATTAACATCATCCATTATCTATTGCGTTCCTGAATGCTTATAGGTTTTTCACATCGCTATACATGGAACAAAAATAATACAAACAAAGGCAAGGAAAGCTTAGCAAATCTTCAATTATTTCATTCAGCATTTAAATGCATTTCATACTTTCTCGTCACAATCATTACATCAATTTGATTTCTGATATAAAAACATATAAATTTTCCTGGCAAATTGGCATTTGAAATAAAAATATAACGAAAAATAACTATCGCTCCTCAATAATATTAATAATGCTCTCGAGTATTTATATTATAAACTTTAGTTGAATACAATCTAAAACTCTTTTTTGAGGTACTCCATGACAGGTCAAATACGAGCGTTGCCACAATGATACATTCGCTCAAAAAAGAAACAGATATTTTGTGGCAGGGTAGCATATGACAGGAGCTATGCGAGCATCACTCTTTTATGCAATAATTAGTTGTTTCAGGTCCTGGCAACGTTATATTCTAGTGCAATTCATTAGAGTGAATGTATTGGTAGATTTTCGAGATTTATTAACTTTTGAAGAGCTCCTTGACTAAACGTAAACTTATGGGATAATTTTACCGTATTTCCTATGACAGAAATTCATTCCTACCCAAACTTTACAACATATCGATCTGTTACTCAGTAGTTTCAGAACGATAAGATATAAGAAAATTTTCCACGTAAGAATTGAAGAAAAGAGGGTTCATTTAAGTAAAAGTGTGAGTGCTTTCAATAGCACCATTTTCGATACCAGGAAATAATATTGCTTCATAAATTTGTCCCATTTCATCTAAGGAAATAGAGGGCAGTTGCTTTTCCGAAAGCTGGTATCGCTTAAGAATCCAGTGAAGCAATCGGATTAAAAACTGTTTCATGCTTTTAAGTATATCGGAGAAAATGCTATCAACTATTATAAAATTGGAGTCAGCAAACTCAATGCCTTGCTGAACAATGATACAATTTCACGTACCAAGGGTTACCAACTAAGGCGCTAATGGTTGGAGGTACTGTAGGTTGCATAGTGGAATGGGATTATTCACTTATGCTAACTAGCGAGGAGTTGTTGTAAAGCCAAGTAGGAATAACCACATTTTTAAGTATCCTTACAAATGGTATGACGAAATTTTGACAACTCTGAAGCAGAGCTTTTACGCTTCCTCATTTGTTTAACGTGCTGATACTGCAATGCGAGCGAGTTTTCTGATATATAAAAACCCAATGGAACAGGTAGATTTGACAAATGCACAATATTGGCCTCTTTTCATTATAAGTATCCTGAAATGGGGCACTAGCCCCCGTGAAAGAGGATGAGAAGTTCCTTTGATAATATTTTCGTTCTTTTGATGAAAAGAGAGGGAAATAATTCATTAATCTTTCAGGAAATAATGCTTCTGGGCAATACGAGAAATTACCCTACGCTCCGCAGTAGTTGAAAGTGGAGAAGCGACTTCAGGACCATTCCTTTCTGAAGGATTCGCTGGAATGTTGAAAAGTAACCTCTTTCTATTGTTATTTCTAAAGTCGTTCTCATTTACCACAAGACGTGAAGTCGGATTTTATCACGTAAGCAATCGAACAGCATCCCAGAATTAGACTTACACATTTTGAATTCCAATACGTGAAACTGCAGAAGAGAAAATAATTCAGGTAGGCAACTGTACCGAAAAACACGAAGAGAAGTCTATTTGCTTGCGCAATACTGAATTTTTTCGTCATGTCAAGTGAAAGGGTTAATGCCTTTTATATACAATTCAACTAGTCGCTCGCTATACGGTTTGAAAAACCTGATTGCAATAATACCACAGTACAAAATTGAAGGTCTTTCAGAAAAGATCTCAATGAACACAGCAAAAAGCGGTCAATTTTATGTTAAAATTAAATGCTTCTAAATGAGGAAAAGTAATGTGATCCTCAAAGGTTCCAAAAAAAGGAGTTTGTACACGCAGCTGCACACCCCTTTTAAACATGTAGTATGTTTGCTTTTGGTAAATTATCAGCAGAAATCAGTGCAACTTAAAACAAGCTGAGCGTTTGTGTACAAGAGAATACCCAATTTGATGCTTTTAATTTGATCGGTTAGGCGTGATGCAGATGAGCAATGCTGGTGATGTGTGTTCTGATTATCTTACACTGGTGATCTTCAAATATGTTAGGATGGAAGTAGCAAAAGTGATGTAGACGGCGCTATGAGAACTATTTTAATTCTTTCTGTATGGGCAAAAGTTCTATAAATAAAACAGTCACGCAACAGAAAACCAAGAGCTGTCACTAGCAGAGCGCAAAATATTGCATGCAGTCATTCCATATTTCTAGTTCCTCAAATCTCTTTTTCTCAATGAAGTCGGGTAGAAAATGTACCTAAGACTGCAAACTTAGTCAAGCAGCAACATTTTACTAGAGATAAGAACAGTGCCTCTTCATTACACAATTCTTCATCTTAATATAAAAAAATGCAGGAAAATTAGATAAAAAATATCCTTGGTGCTTTTCGTGCTAACTCGATTATTGTTAATTGTTATAAGGAGATACACTAGCAAACAAATATTTCGTGGTGCTTTAAATCTTGCTGAGCAGTGTATACATATCATACATATTCTGTTACCTTACGGTATACCATCTTGAAAATGAGTCGAGAGTACAAAGTTCCGCAGTTGAATCGAAGCATGTAATTTTATTTAACTTTTTTATGCTTGGGCGCTTCGAATGCCGTTTAGTCAAAAATTATGCATCTTTGCCCGTGTAAAGTATAAGCATGGGTAAAACATTTTCCAAACCGCAAGCAAGGCTTTAGCTCGTCAACAAAAGTGATTATATATGTACATTGAAAAAAAAATTTTACCGAGTCTGCTGTTTAAAAAAATTATAATTCATTTTTCGTCTCTGGAAAAAATTATGAATCAGATTGTTTGCTACAAATCATCTGTACAATAGCTCATTCCATTTTTGCTGCATAATCTGCTGTTATTATTTATAATTCTTGCAGCGCACGAAATATTGCTTCTTTAATTTTTAATAATTTATTCAAAGAGCATTTCGTTTACTAAAAACTTGCCCTTAATATTTCACATTCGCACACGTAAAATAATTTTCTTCATATTCATTCTTGATTTTTAATCTGTCTAAACTATAGACAAGCTGCTCTAATTTTAATTCATATAAATATTTCGTAGCACACTAATCAATTCAGCACTCAAAATAACTTTAATTCCAGAGGGACTGCAGCATCATTGTGAGTAGCTACTATACTATGCCTTTATGTTGTTCACGTTCAAGAAAATGCTCCGTCATGATGCATGCTTACCTTTGCAAAGATGTACCGTTTTACTTTAGTTTCAATTCATTATATGGGGCTTTTCAACAATAGCAGCAATCCATTTTTTTATATTGATAGGATTTATGTAGCTTTTATTCAATGTTTTTTGCACTTAGCCACAGGTTCTTAAAGTTCGTGCATTGCAAAAGTTAATTCACACTAATTCCTATCATTATATTTTGTTAAGAGAAAGAAATATGATAAATTTGGATTTTTAGCGCACACACATTTCAAGAAGTCAATAAGACTTTCATTACTGCAATCCTTCACTTATTTAAGCATTAATATTAACTGGGACACATTATTTAGCACATCGGTAATATAAAATTTTATGCTCTACCTGTTGATTGATCCATAGAAGGCTGATTGCTTTAGTAACAAGATTTGTAGCAATAAAGATTGAACTATTTCATGTTTAAGCAGATAGCCCTGTATAAAATATTTTTTAGCCGCTGTATGAAAGCAAGGTAAGAAATTTGCGTTCTATCTAAGTGTAATCTATTATTCATTTTTATCAAAACTGATAGCTAAATGAGTAAACATCTTCATACTCGTTACTTACTCACTTGAGGTAGCACCAGATAAATATGAAAGTGGTTCAAGAAAATTGTACGTTAAGCAGCATAATTTTTGAATTGTCCCTTTGTCATGCCAATATGCTTTCCAAATAGTCATTATCACTTGTATTTTAATTCAATTTTTTACATTTATTCTACTCACTATTGAATGGAAACTTATTTTTCCTTCGGTCTATTATCCATTTTTGAAGCTGACACTATCACTCCCTTTCAACGTAAGGCAGCGCATTTATATGCGTGTGCATGCTGCCACAGACCTTCGCTTACTTTTGCTTTAAATTGAATTTTGCAGTATGTGACAACTATAATTCTTTTTCTTTTATTAAGCAATAATCTTATATCGAAAAAAGAGGTGAAGCACACACAGCATTGCTTTCCTGTACTTAGCCCGTACGGGGGAACCCATACGTCAGCTCAGCAGCCATCCACCTTCTCTTTGATGATATCCTAGCTTTGCCGAATATTCTCTTTTGGAGACGGTCGTTAAAAAATACGAGTTCTCGTGAGAGTGAACTCTTCAGCTAATTTTGCAGAGCAGTACATTTCAACCTTTTCTAGGACAAAAATATTACTCTTTCTGGTTTGGGTTTGTGTTTTCTTAGTAGCTTCTGATGACTTTGGCCACCCTAAATATAAGAGGCAGTTAGGAGGCATCGTTTTTCCTCATAATGCAATGTTTTGATAGAACATCTGATTTTCAAAAAGCGGCCCAGAGAATTGGTGGCACTTTGGGCAATACCTCTTCATGTATTCTTCCCCAAACAGTCTCTAATGGATCCGTTGTCCACAAAAATGAATCCCTTTATGCTTCATCAACGACAGGTCTACGATTACGGCCAAGAGAAAGCTCCTCTTCTCCGGCAGATCGCAATTTCCATGCTCTGTCGAAGGAATTTGATGGAAGTCTCCAATCTGCCATGGATCATCTTCAAAAAATGCGAAAATGTTTGTTTGTATGATGTAGTTGTTTTTAAAGTGCTACGTACAGTGGAGAATACATGGATGAATGAAACAATATACTAGAAAAACAATTGTAAAGCACACTTATACAAGGTGATTATTTTCCTTTACATATCTCATGCTGTGTTTTTTGAGGAATTATTGTACGATTCCAGTTGAAGATTCCTAGCACATTTGTTGTCATGCTCATTTTTTTAATTGAAAAATGCAGTAGTAAAGCATCGTGGTATTTTCCGAGACAGCACACGAGAAGTTGAAGAGCTGACATATGAAATTAACCAGGTAGGCTTCAGCTCTAGTCTTTTTTATTCTAGCATGACTCGTTATATTGGTATGTAGATGTGCTTGCTAGTAGTAAATCAAAGCGCATGCGTCGAGTTTTATCAGGCTGTGACATCCCTCACTGCGAAGTTTCAAAAAATGGAAGATATGGCCAGAACTGTGGACACAGCTAATTCTCACAATCGATCACACTATGTTGCCATAGTAAATGGCCAAAAATCTCGATTTTTAGAACTCACCCAGAATTTCAAAAACCTGTTGCAAGCACATAGTGATGTAAGTTTGCTTTGGTGATTGTCTGTATAATTCAAGAGTGGATGGGACGATATAGTACAGTTCTTGTAGATTAACACACACACACCTATCTTATTTGGAAGGATGAAGTTTTAAATTTTGCGCGTAGATTAACTGATTTATTAAAAAGAATGAACCTTTTCTTCTGTTTGAAATTGGCTGTAAATTAAAATTTTTTATATGCATTGCAATTTATAGAACATGAGAAAGCAAGATGATCGACGGAATCTATACTCATACAGTAGCGCTTACCAAAATTCTGAGAACACGCATATTTTTACATCTCAGCCTCATGATGCTGCTGAAATTGATCTCGAGAGGTTAGGTTTGATATCCTTTATGTGTTTCTATAACAGCAGAGAGATATTTTGCCTATTTTGGGTTATATCACTCACTTTTGTAATGATTGAAATGCTTAGGTTGTCTCAGTTTTCATTGATAGGGTTACAAATTCTCCTTTTTATTATTGAAGCACTTCCTGATAGACATGTATTTTCTCTCTTTTCATTTGCTATGCTTACATCCCAATAAAAATTGAAATAGTCATACCTATCCTAGAAGTAATTCAAGATACTTTTCTACCAAATTTATCGCCTATACAACCAAATATAGTATCCCACCCCTCGTAATACATCCTATAATAGCATTTTTCACGTTTTTGTTGTGGTTCGAATTATGCCTTGTGTGTCTTCCTACACTAAAAGAAGATTTGATGCTGTTGAAATATCATCATGGGATAAACTGCCAGATATATAGCTCTTTCTCTCTTACTGGCGGATTTTGCTTCCAACAGAGGCATAGGCGATGCTATCTTTTTATTTTTTTACATGCTCTGCAGTGGACAGAAACATATGCAACAAGAGAGACACAGAGGATTCAGCTATGCACATTCACGTAAAGAGGTAATTTTGAGTCATTGGGTGATGAAAATTGGGCAGCAGAATTGGATTTGATCTATCACTTTCATTGGTTATCATTTTGTAACTAAATACACCTCGTTGGCCAATTATTAAACTATTCCAATCCTTAAGAGGCTCTGAGACTTCTGGCTCGTGGCTGCCACTTCTTTGTATTGTTTCTTCTCTCTGTGTGTTGAATTTTATTTTTGTCAAAAGATGTCTCTCTCTCGCTGACTTTCTCCTACATTTTGTTTCCATGAGAGATTTTTCATTTCAACAAAGTAGATATTTATTTTGGATGTAGAATTTATAGAGGCGCCTTGTATCTATTTAAATAAAATTTTGTGTAAATATCTGTGAGCAGAGAGGGGTGTGTCTTGACATTCTTTTGGATATTTTTTTCTTCTTATTTCAATGCCTATTGTTTTCAAGGGTAACCTTCCTCCTTTTCATCATTTAGACGGTGATTTTTTAAATATATAGTCGAGAGGAAGTAGCACAAGATGTTATTTTCTCATGGATTTCATAGTTGGGTCTGGTTAATCCTTCCTTGTTTTATTGCCTCTCAACAGGCTATGGAAAATATTCAACGCGCTATTTCAGAGCTTGCAAATGTGTTCCAACGGGTGGCTTCTATGGTATCACAGCAAGAAGAAATGATTCTTCGTATAGATGAAGATGTTGATTACTCTCTTCATAATGTAAGAGAAGGTGAGCTCCATTACATCTATTTATAGGGACTGCCTTTATTAATTTAAACGTAAAGGATGCATTTCTTATTTCCAAAAAATAACATCGTATTTTTGATATATACATTACTATAGATGAATTTTTTTTTATTTTTTTATATCATTATTGCATTTTGTTATTTTTATTGATCAAGCTATCTATACCTATTCATTTTAGGCCAAAATCAATTACTCCTCTATTTCTCACGAATCTCTTCCAATCGTTCTTTGATTCTGAAGGTGAAATTTATGTGTGGTAGTCATTTTACTGTACACTGGCCTACGGTGAACTCCTTTATAGTGTTTCTCTCTCTCTCTCTCTCTCTCTCTCTCTCTCTCTCTCTCTCTCTCTCTCTCTCTCTCTCTCTCTCTCTCTCTCTCTCTCTCTCTCTCTCTCATCTCTCTGTCTCTCTCTCATCTCTCTGTCTCTCTCTCATCTCTCTCTCATCTCTCTGTCTCTCTCTCATCTCTCTCTCTCTCTCATCTCTCTGTCTCTCTCTGTCTCATCTCTCTGTCTCTCTCTCTTTATTCTCCTCTAATTATATTTATTTAAGAAGAGGAGAAAGGCTTATGGAGACACACAGGCAGGCTGGAGATGTTTTGCAGTCCTCCTTTTTCAATGCATTGTGAAAATAAAGAAAAATTTATATATATGAAATACATTTTCTTTCCTTGTATATTCTATTTTTATATATATAAATATATGCAAAGGTTCTACAAAAGATTTTACTCTTTCTATATAGTTTGTCCTTACAAAATAGAATAGGAGTAAAATCTCTACTTTTTAAGAACAGTCTCAATACATATCATATCTATGAATACTGGTGGATTATAAAACGTCTTGGAAAGATGCATTTTGTGAAAAAAATAAAAAATAAATTTCTACGAGAATTCTTTTTTTTTTTTAAAGTATCCTCCTCCCTTAGCAATGAATGCTATTTTTTTCTCAACCTCTGCAGCCTTTAAAAAATAATTCTCTTCTTCATATAGGATGACCACCTCCTCCATGATTTTTCTTTCCTAGTCTCTCTTTTTTAGAAATATTTTTATAGTGTTTTTATTCTCTTTTTTAGGTGCTTTGTGTCCTCTTTCTCTTGGTTGTATTTTTTGTTCTGTTTTTGACTTGAAGATGAAAAAATAGAAGAAATGGCGGCACAGCAGATGTGCCTCACTTCTCTCTGTTTTAATTTCTTTTTTGTTTTTATCGAATACGCTGTAAAGTATCCATTTCTCCATCCTCTTTCTCAGTTATTTTCGTTTTTTAATGGATTATAAAACACAATTGTCATAGACACTTGTTTTCTAGTTTTTCCATCTATAGGGCTTTCCTTTTCTACCTATTTTCAATTTTTTTTTTTTTTTTAATACTATAAAAGTAATGATCCTACTGAGGATTCACATACAGAGAGCCTTCAAAATTTGAGGGGATAAGAAATTATAAAAAAAATATAGTTGGTTTCCTCTTTAATACTCTATCTCCTGTGCAGTCTCCTTCCTTATAGTTAACGAGGAGGATAACATAGACGCAGACTAAAAGCTAGATCTAAAAGTTTACACACACGATGGAAGGATTGTGACTTTTTAGTAGTAGATTCAGCCCTATTTTGGTGTTTCTCTTTTAGCAAAAAATAATCACACACACATCCCATTTTCCTCCTCTTATCAAAGGTAAAAACATATCCATTAGATCTATTTTTTATCTTCTTCATTAAAAAATTGACAGTGAAAGGAGGCTCCCTGCCCCGGAAAAACAGAAACCTACTATTTCCTTCTTCTATTCTCTCTTCTTTCGTCCAGGAGATCGTAGCCTCCCTCTCCAGCATCTGTGTGTTTCCATACTCTTGTATTTTACATGAAATATGAAAATAAAACAGCATGAATAATACACCTTTTCACTGGGAAGTCATACATTTGAGAACATTTCTAAATGTAACGATTTTCTCTCTTTTTTTTTTTCTTCTTCCACATTTTAGAAGAGTGTGTGCAGCGATGGCATCCGTGTAGAGAGCATCTATGAATTTTTAGGGGAGACATAGTTGATAGAATGACAGGATGAAGCTTTCTAAATTCCATTTATAGGAAAGCTGGCCTATAAAACCGCCACTTGTAAATTTCTAAAAGCAGAAGATTTTCCTTCACACACACATTTTTTGAAGAAGAGAGTTTCTCTCCCTCTTCTATGCACACACACAACGTCACATCCGTACTGTAAAAACAACGAACTGTATCGTACGAAGAGGGTAAGGAGAGGTGTGTTTTTTTAATCTCCAGGAATGCTACAAATATTTTATATAAAAAATACAGAGAGAGAAACAGAGATGTAGAGGGTCATAAAAGAAAAAAAGTAACAAAAGAAAAAGTTCCCAATGTTTCCTGATAGAGAGAAAACTATTGAATACAAAAATAAAAAGATACTAAGCCCCTTCAACAAAATCTATTTTTTAGAATTTTCTAGCAACCGGGAGGCTTCCCTTCTATATCATACCACCACTTTTTAATATCTTCATCCGTCCACTCTTCACCCCATCGATGCCCACCCATCCCCTCCTTTCCCCAAGAATCCCCCCAATTTTTTCCATGGCGTTTTCCATCGGCCTCTTCCGCCCATTGGCTGGTCCATTTTTGGCCTGAAATTACAAAAAAAAAAGAAGAAAAAGAATTTGAAACTACAGAGAGCCACCAGAAGGCTCTCTAAGTGTAAGCAGGAGCACGCGAGGTCACAAATACTCAGAGAGAAATTTCTCATTTTATAAAGAGGATAAAAATATACGGATGTACATGGGGGTATAATCAAACGATTAAATACATAAAATTCGAAAGTATATACAAATTTAAAGAGTTTAGAAGAAGAATAAAAACAACGAATGGGTATACTTTTCCATGAAATCTTCACTCTCGTTTTTACTTTGAGTATAGAACACTCTCTTCCTCATCACGTGCTTGTCTACTCACCGGAGCCATCCTCATCAAAATTTTCTCCCCATTCTTCCATCCACTGTTCTCCTGTAGACCTCGATGCCTGTTTTCTTGCATATTTTTTATCACACTCCTCCATCCATGATTCTTGCCACGTATCTCCCTGAAGAAAAGTGTATCCTCTTCTTTAGAAAAAATGTATTCCTTTTTGGATAGAGTGTACAATTTTACTTTTTCCTATACATGTCAGCTCTAAAAATATATCCACCTCTTATATCTTTTATTTTTAAGAGTGAAAAAGATGCTTTTATTTTTGAAAATAGAATGAATTATACTATATAAACAAAAAATCAAAATAGTTTTAAAAAAATCGCATTGAAAGAAGAAACGTTTTAGCTCTCGGTGTAAAAGAGAGTAGATAACTTCAATATTCCCTCATAAAGAAATAAAATCCAAAACTCCTCCTTAAAATGAATAAATCAAAATAGACACAACAAATCAAGAGAGAATGAAAAATAAAATCCTTCTGGATATGTTTGCTTCTTCTAAACAATTTCTATATGCTGATAAAACCTGTTTATTAGCTCCAGTTTTAACAGCAAATTTTTGAATTTTATCAGGAGAGGAGGATTGTGATTCCTTCCAAGATTCTTCCCACACATCGCCTTTCCTAATAAAATAAAGAAGGAAAAAACAAGTGTGTAGAACCCAAGAAGAGGAAGGATACTTGATTTTTTATTTGGAACGTTGGCTAAATGAATGTATTCCATAGTTTCATTAAATGCATTACAGAAATCACTCTCTTTTAAAAAAAATTTTTAAAAAAAGTATATAAATACTACTATACTACACTTCATGGATAAAAAGAGAGAGTATACAAAATGTACACACACAAAGGATGCCTCTCACCCCATAAGAGAAGAGAAGATTATACATAGATCGATAAAAATATAAGAAATCGTTTTATAGATCGATAAAAATATAAGAAATAGTTCTATACTATCATTTGAGTTTATACTCAAAAAATTCTACGCCTTTGACTCACGCATTTCTTCCACTCTTAGAGGCACTCTTTTGATAAGGAAATTCATTCCATTTTTCTGTCCACGTATCTCCTTTTGTATTTCCACCCTACAAAAATGTGAAGAATAAACGAATTATAGACGTAATCCACTAAAAATAAAACAGGACATCCCTATAAAAAAAAATTATCAAAAATTATTGAAACCCTTATACACCTTCTAATGATATAAAAAAGGTTAATCTTTCATTTCTTATAAAAAAAATTTAAAAAAGAAGATTTCTATTCGTAGCAGAAACATGTTTCTTCATAGTGAGAGAAGAAGCTCTCCATTGTTTCTCCAAATGCCTCTCCTATACTTTATAAACATTAATTCTCTCTTTCATATCTATTTACAAAGTATATCAATAAAACATCTCTATCTATCCACTCTTTTTATAGTCTTACTTTTTTGTAAGCCCATTGCTCCTGAGTCTCTCGACATTCACCAAAACTATCATAAAACCAATCTGAGCTTTCAGAGGGATTGCCTCCTTTTCTGAATATATATAAAAAATTTAGAGGGAGTGGTAATCTCCAATAGATATAAATAGAAATATTTCTCTCACTGTGGTTAGCCTTACAAGATGCCAGAGCGCTCCGTTTTAATATTTCCTTTTTCATCTTCTTGCCATTCTTCTTTAGTATCTTCACCCGTTTCAAAAGATTGATATCTGAGCATAAATATCATTTTTTGGAGGGGAAGAAGAAAAGAAAATAAAATGTTCAAACTATGTATGAAAAAACGTTTGTATCAATAGTATGAGTATTAAAAAAATTTTGATAGAAAATGGCAGCCATAGAGAGAGAGAGAAAGAAGAGAGAAAGAGAGAGAGAAAAAAATTTTGATAGAAAATGGCAGCCATAGAGAGAGAGAGAGAGAAAGAAGAGAGAAAGAGAGAGAGAGAGAGAAAGAAAGAAATAAGAGAGAGAGAGAGAAAATTTTGATAGAAAATAGCAGCCATAGAGAGAGAGAGAGAAAAAATTACAACTTTGAAAGAAGGAATGCTCTTATGCATCCATAACCAAAGAATGACATTAAAAAATAAAACACTATCTTATTAAAAGTGAGAAAAAATATTCTTTAAAAAAAAAAATATTCCTTCGATTTTGTTCGTGACGTGTGAAGATATTCGACCAGGTGTACATACACACCGTTTTTCCCCCTTGCGAAGATTTTCGCCTTCTTTCCACCATTTTTCATAAGATCGACGACGTAAGATAAGTCCGGAGGCTGTCAACATGGAAGGAGCATCCTTTTAATACAAAAAAAAAGAAAAAGAATATCCATTTTAAACAGACACACAGGCTAATAAAAAAATGCATCAGAAAAATTGCAAAAAAAAAAAAAAAAAAGAGAAAGAAATGGCTTCAAAATATAATACTCGGTATGTACATTCTCTTTTGTATATATAAATTTTTGATTGGTACAAAAAATTCCCACATTTTCATCTATCTTTTACCAGAGAAGTGGAATCTTCACCTTCCTCTAATGCAAGTTCATAAACTTCATACCAGGAATCATGCCACTCGTGTGTATTTTCATGACGATAGCCATGTGTTGTTCCCTGCTTCACCTAATAGTTTAGAAAGAAAGAGGGAGAAAGAGAGAGAGAGAGTGTGTTAGCAAAAATTTCCTTCTTGAATTATAAAAAATGGATAAAAGGAGAAATTTTTGATATCTAGAATACAAAAAATAGTTACAAAAGAAGCATATCCCCTCTAAAATGCTATTTTGAGGAAAAGAAGAAGAAGAAAAACGACAAATAGAAGGAGAGACTCTCCTCACATATCCTCACAAAAATAAACTTTATTAACCTAGAAATTCCAAAAGCAAAGGCTATTTCTTCTTCAAATCTATAGAAGAATATACCTGCCGCACAAGACGACGCTCTGCGCTCTCTTCTGCCGGCGTATACTCTGAGGAGATTGTCCACGAATTTTGTAGCCTTTCATCCTTATTATCATATGTTTTTTCTTTGATTTCCTATGTATTGAAAGGGAGAGAAAGATGTCACAAAGAGTATCGTTTAAAAAATAGAATTTTTTTTGGTTTCTAGAGATTAAAAAGAGAGATGAAAACAGGTAGAGAGGCACACGTTCCTGTAAGGATGCCAAAAAAGTTACTAAAAAATGAAGAAGAAGAAGAAGAAGAATGAAAGAAAAATGTATACACGAAAGAGACACCCTCTTAACAAAATAATAAAATAAAAATGATTATACAAACCCACCAAAAACAAAATTACAAAGAATTCACACAGAGAGGATTTCAATGGATTTTTTTTAAGAAAAAAAAAAAAAAGAAGCTAGAGGAGACATGTGTACACCCAGAGAAGAGGGGGTAAGGGTGTGTAGTAACTTCTCTTACAGACAGCATCCTTATTTTAAAACTATAAACTATGCCTTGTAGAAAATATATATCCTTTCCAAGGTCTACCTCTGCTTTCTCTACTTGAGATTCGGAGGAAGCCAACCATTCTTTATAAATATCTTTTTCACTCCACTGTGTTCCTTCTTCTGGTCTTTTCCACCATTTATTGAGTGTACGATTAGAAAAATCTTTGGATTTTGTGCGTTCCCATCTGCAATTTCAAAAAAAAAAATTACAGCCATCGTAAGGGTGTAGATTTCTCTTATAGTCATCCTTCTCTCTTTTATATAGGCCATTTAAAGAGAGAATTCTTTAAAAAAGGAGGGATAATAGCTTCTTTGAGTGTTTTGGTAAGAATCTCTCTCCGTTTTTTTTTAATAGAGAGAAATGTATGTGTTGACTATTAGAAGAAATATGGCTAGAGTAGGATTCAACTAAAAACATCTTTAAAAAAAAAATAGAGTAAAAACCATTCCATAGAAAATTTCAAGAGAGTGGGTGGGTTGTCCATAGAAGAGAACAGAAAAGGAGATTACACACACATGGCAAGAAAATATCAAAAAAATGCCTACACACACATTTCTCTATTGAAAAAACAAGATTCTATTCCTTGTTTTGTTTCTAAAATACCTCTTTAAATAGCTTACTCTTCATTGTATTCCTCTTTTGTTTCTGTGGAGTAACCCTGTTTTTCTCCATAGTGGCGATCCTCTGCAAATGTCCACTGATCCACTTCTCTATCTCCTTTTTCAGATTCAAACCAACGTTCATACCATTCTTCACCCCTGAAAAATTAAAAGAAATTTATGAATAAAGAGAATGATCCTCCAAATAAAAGAAAAAAATGTACCATCCATCCTTCCCTCTCCCCTCACCTTTCTTTATTCAACGCAGCAACGCCTCTCTGTGATCTCTCTACCTCTCTTTTTGATCGTTTCTTAGTTTTATAAAAACTTCTCTCTGTATATATATTTTTTTTATGCAATATATTCCTTATCCTGTGGATCATTGTATCATCTTTCATTTTTTTTTTCCATAGATTTTTACTCCTCTTTCATGCCTTCTTTTTTTCCTCCTCTTTTGACACGTACTGTGGGTTACATCCATGTTTTTCTCCCCATTTATAGCCTGTGGCATTTTGGTGAAACTCTTCCTCCCATTCTTCGGGTTGAACATCTTCTGATAGTGCTTGGTTTTCTTTATACCAAGTTTTAGTATCTGAAACATTGTTTTTTCCTGCAATAAAAATACAAGAGAGAACACACACACTGACAAGGAATTCTAAGAAAAAGAAAGAGATGGAGAAATATATATAAATTTTTTTTTTCCAATGGATAGAACCTCTTAGAAATACTTTCCACACACACAGAAGAGGCTTAGAGACAAAATTACAGAGTTTTATTGATAAAATCATGATAAAGAAATCATAGAAAAAAAAAAAATGAAACTACCTAATCGACGATGAAATCCACTCTGAGTTGTGCCTTCAAAATTTTCTTCAAAAACTTCATCCCATTGGGTAGTTTCATCATTTTCTTTTTGCATTTCAATATGTGTCTATACAAAGAAAACAAAATAACATTGAAAACTGTTGAATAGTAGTGGAATTATTAGTAAAAATTCCATAAAATAGATTCTATAGGCAGAAAAACACGTCTACATACTCCAAATTGAAAGATATGCTAAAGAAACCCTATAAACATTCAGAAAGAGAGTCTTCAAGTAAAGAAATAAAAGAAAAAAGAGTGGAATCCAAACACTTGAAATTTAAAGAAATCAAACATCTTCTTACTTTCCATTTTCTATAGGGGTGTGCCTGGCGATCTTCTCCTTGCTTGTAAATAGAGGTGACACCTTTCTCTGTATCACAGCTGTACATTTCTTGCCATTTCTATCGAAATAAATAAATAAATAAATAAATAGACACCTTAGAAATCGATATTGAAATAGATAGAGAGTGGTAAAGCCATTTATAAAATTTTCAATACCTATATAAAAAAAAAATTAGAAGGAAACTCTTTAAGAGGGAGGATAAACAGAGTGTGTGTGATCCAAATAAAATATATAGACTACCATTATCATTTGTATAACACAAACTTTATAAATAATGTATTCTTCTAAGGTTCTCTCCATCCTTTTCACAAAAGCTTATATAGACTCTTCTATATATATATATAAATATATATAAAAATTATTTAAAACTTTGGGGTAGAAGTTACAATGAAAAAGTGAAATGAAAGAAGAAGATTAAAAAAAATCCCTCTCTAATTCAATTCTTATCCTTTTTGGCTCTACAACACAAAGTTTCATCCCAATTTAAGGAGAATGAAAGAAGAAATTCCTGGAGAAAGGCTTTAAGACGATATTTATCAACGAACTTCATAAACAGTGGAAGGATCCTCCTCATGAAATTGCTCCACATTTCGTTCCACATCCACTTGTGTGCCCACATGATTCCATTTCTCTGTCCATCTGCATACACATATAGTTATCACACCGTAGGCAGCATTCAATGAAACAAAACTAGAGAAAAAAAAATGAAAATCAAGAGGCATTAGAGTTTCAAAATCTCCGAAAATCTTAAAGTGGATGTTTTTTTTATAACCACATTTTAATAATTTCATTCAAAAAATGACTCTCTCTTATCCCATAAAGGTGTACCCTTCGTGGTCTCCTCCTCATGTAACTCTTTTTTCATTTTTGTTCAACGTGTTTCTTTCATTGTTTCTACGCTTTAAAGATATCTCTAAAGTATGAATAGAGATGAGATCCTACGAGAATCCTTCTTTCTCAAGCAAACATATTTTTCATCATTCTTTCTATTTTTCAAAAATGGGAAGCCTAACTTTGCCCCTCCTTCTTTAAAAAAAATTCAAAATGAAAACAGAGAAAGCAAATTAAGATTATAAACTTTCCTATTTTCGAAAGTAATAAACCTATACTCATGGATAATCCATGTAGAAGGATTCAAAAAGGATTTCAAACCTTCACATGATGAGAAAATTCAAGTGCTGCTATCTAAAGTAAATGAAAGTAAAAACTAAGCATTAAATAAATAAATTCTAGATAAGAGATACCGCTGATGTTTGGTAGAATCCTCCCCACATTTTTCACCAAAACTCCGTTTTATCTCAGAACCATCTTCAAGAGAAACTTTCCTGTAAAAATAAGTAAAAGGAGAGATAGAATAGTTCTGCTGATAGTGGTTTCTAGGCAAAGAAAATCACAGACAATTCAAGAATAAAAATAGTAAAGACAGGGAGTACCTATCCTTACGCTTACACACATGGAGCAAACACATCTATTTTTCGATGCTAGAAGAAATATATTTTCTATAATAATGAGAAATCTCTCTTTACGTTTCTTGCTGGAGCCAGTTTTCCCGCCAGCGTTGATCCTTGGCCCGCTTTTCACCCCATGATACACCTGAAGGCAATGTATCATATTCCTGCATAAAAAAAGAGATACAAGGATAAAAACAGTGAGAATAGAGTAAAAATTGTGAAAAATGAAGGTTATTTCAATTAGTAAGAAGAGGATGGTTAAATCAACCGTAAAAAAAGGTGTAGATGCATGAAGAGAATCGTATGAATGAAAGCAGATATTCAGTGATAAAGAGGAAGAATGAGGAAAGTGGCGTAAAGGAAGGAATAACGATAAAAGCAAGCTAAATTTATGAAAGAAAACAAGAGAAAAGGGGAGACACAAGAAACGAGATAAAACAATAAACAAACATAAGATCAAGAATTTTTTTTTAAAATTACAAGCAAAGACAGAAGATTTCCCGCCAAGGAAAAGGAAAGAGAAGAGAAGATAGGGGTAAAGACAGGAAGCTACGGATGAGAAAAAAAGATACACTGAGGCGATTTTCAAAAAAGTATGACTTGTATCGCT
Source organism: Cardiosporidium cionae (assembly GCA_015476325.1). Taxonomy (NCBI): domain Eukaryota; phylum Apicomplexa; class Aconoidasida; order Nephromycida; genus Cardiosporidium; species Cardiosporidium cionae. Next base: position 33,195 of record JADAQX010000014.1, on the reverse strand, counting down.
TTCGTATATAAAATTACAGATTTACCCATACGCATGGAGAAAATATTATTTTAAATGGCATATGAACAAAAGAAAAATACGTAAGGAGAGAAAAAAATTCATTTCTGCTAACTCAACAGGGTAAAAGTATGTATTTTTGTCGTAATAGGGGATACAACGACCAACAAGGACGCTGATCGGTTTCGATTCTATCCAAGATGTTTCTATTTGGATGAAAAGATAATGTTACAACACCTCCAATTAATTCAAAATCTTCTATTTATCTTTTTGCATGCATTCATACCTCAATGAATTCATCATTGTCAATAACAGTAATGGTCGAGTCATTTTTCCTAATAAAAAAACGGCCATTTGACCGAGGTGAGGATTGATCAGTGCTTGGTGGAGCATCATGAAAATCTGCCAAGGAAATAGAAGGAAGTGGCCGCTTTTCAGGAACTCTCTCCACTTGTGAGGAAGTATCCTGGTTTTCATCAGAAACCTTTTCACCACTCCGACCTAAACTAACTTGCTGAGTATTTGCATTTACTTGCAGACGCAGTACGGGTGTAGCAAAGTTCAAATGCAGTGGCTCTGAATTTCGAGAGGGTTGATAAGTAGTTGGCCATTCCACCATGGTCTCGCTTCCTCTCGAAGGTAGACGTGTCTGCATGTACCCACTTCTCATGGAGGGGGGAGCAGCAAAATTTCTCGATGAGTTATCGGCAGGGGGCGTCTGTGCTCCTAAACTACTCCGATTTCTTCCTCTACTTAGAGCCATCCCATCAGGTGCAGTTTTGGGAGATGGTCTTTTCAAATGGGGTGCAACTCTCGTAGAATTGGAACCATTTTCAAATGATCCCATTCCCACAGAAATAGATGTAGCAGTTTTGGTAGAGCTACCAGGTTTTTCCTGGATTGGAGCAGAAGCAGCCTCGCAGGGAGGTTGGATAGCATCATCAGGATCAAGTAAGAGAAGCTTTTTTGTATTAGCACACACACGATTAACTGATTTGAAGGATGACATACCCTGTGGACGCTGCACTACATAGCTATGTTTTTGCGAGACCAACTCAGAAGTTGTGCCAAAGGAAACAGATTGTGCTATTAATTTTTCTCCAATGTGAAGATCGTAGGGAGCTACCGAAGCAACATTTTCTTGAACCATTGGAGAGAGTACTTTAGGATCACTTGAATTAGTGTTCACCATCTGATTCTGTTGAACATGCAATGAAGAATTTGATGTTCCAGCGTTTTTATTTGGAGATTCATCCTGCGTATGAGTTACGCGAGGAAGACGTTGATCTGCCATAATATGAGAGCAGTCGACAAATTACGGAGTATTATATTTTTTGAAACTAGTGTTGCCAGCACATTTCTAAATAGCACTCGTAAAAGGTTTAAGATTACAGCTAATATGAAAAACGTAGATTATGCTTAGTCCCATCGTTTAGTAATTAAATGAACAGGGAAGCAAGAAGAAAACTTGAAGTTATTGTTAAATAATCCATTCTGCAGCAAGCAAGACTCATATTTGCGCTTAGGGGTATGCAGCTATGATTGCATACGTTAGCTCCGCCATTGTTGTAAAACTTCAGAAAAATCTTATCTCACTAGGCACATGGTTCGACCTTCACTTTTGCGGCAACAACAGCAAAATTTAACTATTTCAGCGGGAATTTTTTTACAATGTGATACATTTTGACATCTCAGTCGTATCTTTGCTATAGATTTCGAGCATTTTCTAGTGTTCATTACATTTTCAAGAGTAAAACTTTTAGTATGCTCCGGTTGTCTGATTTTACGAAATTTTTCACATATCGTCAGCGAGAAAGCAACTACGAAACACTGCGAAATATAAGGCTGGTGGAATATTAACTTGAGGTAAACAGTACCTGCGATGTAGAGTGAGTAAAGGTGGAGTAGCAGTTGACATCTCCCAGAGAGATATAACATAATTCGCTTGTCAATTTTATGTATTCTCAAGTAACCTATAGAAAATCAAATAAGACAGGACAACGGAACCTAGTATTCACGTATACAATCCAATATTAGTAACTTTTTACGCTACTTGTGAAGTTTGAGATCAAGTGATGAATTATTGTAAACTAAGTAACGAATGATTGTAAGACAAAATAACTTTTGGTATCTAATTTGTGCGTAATGACTACCCTCATTCTTTGTTGAGTGATGACACCCGAATCTAAAGGAAAGAAAAAATACACTGTTGTACAACATATTTAAGACATAACTTGAAATAATAAAATATCTACCTACCTTTCTGTTTTTTATATTTGTTTTGACAAAAATATAGGCGTCGAGCCTCCACTACATCTGAAATTACAACACCGCGTAGTTCCGCATTCCAACCATAAATTTACCTTATAAGTAAAGAATCATTGACAATCGAAAGTTTTTGAGGTTATCGGTTGCTTTATCTATCCAACACCCACGTAAAAAGTTGTAGCAACCTCGCATATAGCTTTATAACGCACCCGTGATCTCACTGGGAACATTGACGATGCAGTAACCAAATGAATTGCATATTTAAGAAAAGCAGTTCACTTTTTTCTGCTAAAGTAAAAGCCTTTTAAAAACAATTCAGGCATTGTAACATGTCATTAAAACACTTTTCAGCAGACATCACTTTCTGTAACTGATATTCGCGGGGAATCTCCTGCAATTTCTTGTTTTATTCAACGGATTTTTGACAAGAATACATGGCTCTCCTCCTCACCCAAATTCATCTTCTACACCAGTTGCATGTGTTGCGCCAATATCTCACACGGTAGGATGAGTAAAAAGTTAAAAGCTGAATTAAAAGTAGTGACCAATTCTGAATTCACTCCAACCTTGCGGTGTGCACAACCCGCCGTTTAATCAGCAATTCTTGCGAAATTACAAATTAATGTCATCATGAAACCGTAGGAGTCTGAGCCACGAGCTATCATGAAAAGACATAACCTAGTTCTGACATTTTAACGATGCCTTTGCATCACTTATACCATATCTTAATTGTGATTGCAATTAGAACTGCCGGGATTTATATCCTTAAGATGTGGGTTATACGTATGATATCAAAACATGTGTACATTGTATTTGGATATTCCTTTTTTTTATTGCGGTAAAAAGTATTTCATTACCCAAAAAAATGATTCAGGAAATTGTTTCTCTTTTCACGAAGCAACAAGGCAGCACACCGTCCAAAAGCAGTATGAATAACTACAGAAAACATGCCATATTAACCATACACTCTTTACTTTCAAAAGGGCTGTAGAGATGCCCCAAATTTGGTGATTTGAGCTTGGTATACTTAAATGAAGAAACATATCCAAAGAAATTTAGGTAGTTAATCAAAAAAAAGGTTGCATCTTCCCAAAGTATATATAACCATTAGTCGCACAAACGAAAACATCGTAAGTAGAAAAAATTTCCTCGAGGCTTACAAAAAGAAAACAACAACCAATACTATATCGAGAATAAGCATTCCAACGACAAACCATATGAGCTTCTTATCTGAAAAATGCAGCATACGCAAATTCCACACAAAAGACAAGAGAGAAATAAAAGGAAACAGTAGCTAATAACAAAAAAATTTGATCAAGCATTTAATCGGCATGCGTATATCCTCAGAAAAAGTAGACTGAATATTCTTTGGTAGGGCATAGTATTTAAATCGTGACATCAACTAAACTCCTACATTTCCTAAACTACCAAGTAAGGCGCACTTACCACTAATCTTCGATAGTTTCGTAACAATACGCATAACATGTTGCATACGCGTGGCTGAAAGGAAAAGAACCAAAAACAAATTATAAACAAGTACGACTGAACACAATTCATAAAACATAAAATAAAGCAGGATAACTCTTGAAAAGTATTGCTACAAACGTTGATATATCCAACTATAAGAAGTCCTCTGACAATGTAATTTAAATTTCATGTACACTACAAAAGAGCACATCATCTCAATTTAGTTTAACCATGCACCCAAAGCAGCATTTAGAAACTCACTTTGAGTTTCTACATCAGAATCCAATTCTGTTAGCAATCTATAAGCATCAAAGAAAAAACATGATATAATACACTGGATGTAATAATGCTGCGATGCAAAAGTATATACACATTCAAACATAGGCAGAAGAAATATATCTTCCATAGCAAAGAAAGAATTTTATTTACTTCCCCGCAGTATAGCAAACACGACTATAGGTTTTCACGTAGTATAAAGTAACAAAAAAATAAAGAGGGGCTTCCTCACCCACCGTTGTTGATCAATAATTTCGTTATTGATCGTGTGAGCACTCGTATGTAATCGCTCCGCAGATTTGGCAAGTTCGCCTAATTGTTCATCTTGTTTGGATAGCAATTTCTGACAAGAAATACTCAAAAATTAAGACAAAACATCAACTACTGGGAAGTGTGTTATTCACATATAAACTATTAAAAAAGAGAGAAATAGTCATTACAAAATAACACACACTAAAATTCCCTTTAATAGATTCCGACAAGGGTAATTTTACCACATTGATATAGAATATATACACAAAAAAACTTACCTCATGCTGTGAACGAGATGTAAAAAAATTTTTTCCAGCAGTGTCTGCAGTATTTGACTCAGCAGTGGAACTCTATAATAACAGGTAAGTGCGCAAAATAAAGGATATAAAATCGATTGGAAGAAACCATATCAGCAAGTACACTGTATTAGTTGAAACTGGTTGAGATAGTTTTTAATCTAAGATTACACAGAGGTCCTCGACAATAGGAAGTACAACACTCCAAAGTGCCTACCTTTATCTCCTTTATTTGCGTGCGAAGTTCTTTAATTTTCCTCCGTTGATCTTCAGCAATAGATTTTCGCTTCAAAATTTCTTCTGAAGAAAGAGGTCTTTTGTTTGAATCAACGGTGACAGATGCAGCATATTTCACTATTTCTTCTGTAAGGCCCTCTACCTCAGTCAATTGAGAAACAATTTCTTTAGAATTGTCGGAAGTGTTCCTAGCAAGTATAATATATTATACAAAGAGGCATGCATACAGTTTACATTTTTCCACAGTGCTAACAAACACGAAATTGACAGCGTCATCAATATTTTTTAAGTGGAGTGTTTGGAATACACTATACAAACGAACTTGGCAATGACAGTAACAAATTTGAAAGGCTAAGACAACACAGTAGTGTGGGGATACTAAAGAAGTCATTATATACATTACAGGACAATGGCTATGACTTCATCTAAAAGCAGCATGCATCCAACATTATTAAATGCCTACCGGAAGCCTTGATCAGAGAGTTTTTTGACAGAGTATTGCCAATTGGAAATATTCTCTCGTAATGTACTTGTGGATCCATTGATTTGGCTATATCAAAATAGATTTCAGACACATTTTTTAGAGAAATGGGAAGAGTAAAAAATTAAAGGAAATTACAAAAATAGGTATTTCAACACGGATCATGATAGCAAACACAAGAAAAAATAATGGAAGAAGCGTGAATGTTGCTACGGTAATCAAAGATGCATTTACTGTTATATTAAGAGCTCACTTCAATGCGACGTAGAAAGGTTCTTCCGAGTTCATATTTGTCATCTTATCTCTGAATCAAAACAGAAATATTAACAAAAACGTATTAACTTTCTTTATTTTACCCGTTCCTATATTCGCAAATACTATTGGGAAAATGATTTTGGTCAGTATCTACAATTGGGGCAAATATAATTTATACTGGATAACGCCGAAACTATTTTATCAACCTTAAAAACTGACACAAATTTGCGCATTCATAATAAAAGCGCAAATTCATAAAAAAGTCATTTGAACGGTAAACAAGATTTAAAGGACTTGCATATAAAAAGAAAAGTTTCATAAGCTGTATTCTATAAGTTTTACAAGCAATTTAGTCCATGTCTTACAGTTAGCAATGAACTTCAATATACCAATGAAAATTAACCTCACAGGAAAAGAATAGCAATAGGGTTACAAATTAGAGCCAGAAGGGAAAAGAGAGGAATGAACTCCGACTGAGGTATGAACTCCTACTGCGCCTTCTGTGAAGAAGAGGAAAGAAACGTTAGAAATTTCTACTGAGCGCACAGAGAAGATTTTTGAATGGCTATTTGAACGTAATTACTCCAGCAAAGTTAACAACTCACTACTTTAGAATGGAATAAGACCAGTCGTTGAATTAAAGCTGATTCAAGGAGAACGAACAAATATACTTTTTACTTAGGTTTTCAAATATCACCTTGCACCTCCCGAATGGTGCGAATAAGTTTGGCCACTCAAAATTTTTTAAACAACCAGGTGCGGTTCGGGATTCGTGCAACTGCAGCGGGGGCGAGAGAAGTTCGAACTTTGCAGTTACCGTTTCGAAGGGGTATATCGACGTCGCTTTGCTTCCGCCTAATATAGTCCTCGGTGTTGCTTAAGTATGCAACCAAACCGGCTGCAACATTTTACAAACAATTGGAAAATGAAAATGTTTTTCCTTTGCAAACCTGTCTATCATCAATTGCTCAAAATATCGTTCATCTCACTTCTAGCATCGGCAAACTGCATACTAGCACGCGATAATTAAATTTCTTCTTTTGCTTATACTAATTTTGCAAATCATGACATGTGAACGTGTGGAAATTTTATCCTTAGTTTATTGTAATTCTTAAACTCGATAACAATTTTTTTTTTCCGGACAACTATAATAGGTTGCTTGCGAATAGCAGCTGTTACACTTCTGAGCATGGAATAATTTAAGTGCTTCATTATGCATTCACAAAAGTAAATCACACTGAATGCAGGCAAAATAACCTCGAGAAATTCAGTATTTCGTTGTTAAACTCGGTAATGTCAAGATAAAGCCTTGTCTTTCCCTTTTATTCATTTATCCAGCTAGATGCTCCTGAAATGATGATAAAACTCATAGAATGTGCTTAATCTTAAAGTTAGGATAAGCAGAAATATTTCCACTTCGAATGTGTACAGCGGCGTTATACATATTTAGAAAGCAAAATTTGTACGGTATCAAGCTGAAACTGTCCTTTACAACCGTTATTAAAGTCAAAAGGGTAGATAAACTTTGAACGCATCCGATTTCAACGCGCAATTATATAAATGTTAATAGTCGGAGGCATTCCCGAATTTCCAAAATAAAAAATTGCGGTACAATAAATCAGCTGTTTAGTGTGATTTATGTTCCCTTTGCCTCTTTTTCTACGGCTATGCTTTTATTTAGCAAGTAATAAAATTCATTTCTAGTTCTCTATTTCCTCTCTGGAGCCTTACAGATTTCAAAAAGCAAGGAAATTGAAGGCTCTACAATGTTGTTTTGTACAAAAGATCGACAAAGTATCGTACTCACTTTATTTTAATGAATGCAAACTAGATTTTGTACTTTAAAAGAACACTTACAGGTAGAGGCTGCGCAGTATTACGTTGCTAAACGTTCCCGTTTATCACTATGTAAAGGGAATTGAATAATACAGCAAGCGCCTAACTATACAAAATAGCAATTTGATTCCTTTATTCACAAGTAGATGGAACTAATTTCCCTAGTTTTTATGAAAATTTATCACAAAATTTGAAAAAAGAAAGTATTTTCGTTGGAGAGGGCAATGCCGCCAAATAGTTAATCCTGTATCTATTGCGAGCTACATTTTTATCACGGAACCATCAATTTTCAAAAATGGCGTGGTTCATATTCTCTGTAGGAACCTCTAAAAGAGAGAAAATAAATTGACGACTAAAATTTTTTCTTTCGAATTGAATAAAATGCAATTTCGCCTGTTGCAAAGTTGACCTAAAACTAAACGGAAGACGCAAAACTGCTGCGCTCTGCTATTTTCGTGACATTTCGGCTATACTTTTATCTCGTCAAATTCAGCAATGGAATTGGCGTCTATAACATTTAACTCATTTAATCCTTTAGAAATTGGTTCTTGATAACAAGCATTCAAATGTCACAACGTGCAACGCCACCTTAGTCATAAAATGGTATCAGGCTTTGAACAACGCATTAGATTGGTTACTAAAAGTAGCATTTTTGTAGATTAATGCAAAGCAAAACAACCGATTCATGCTAGTATAAATGTATACCCTAAAGTAAATGTGTTGCTGTACAGTGGATTCTCCATCTGAAAAATAAATCCCATAACAAAAAAAATTTACGGTAGGCTATTACTGTAAGAGAACATTTTTAACCCCTTTGCGAACAGAGAGATTATTTTCAAAACTCGAAATATTCATTGATGCTACCCCGAGATGAAAGAATACAATCAAAACATTTCCAGTAGAAGCTACATACAGAAGCATCGCTTAGCAAGCATTGCCCTCCTCGTACCGTCCACATGGGACACTCGCATTTTGTGAGAGCAGCCAAGTGGTGAGCATTTTTTCATAGTATATACATAAGTAGTCTCTACAATTTGTGTGTAATTCTCGTCAATATTTTCTTCTTTCTGGCATTTAAAATTTTCCCTGACTTCACTCTTTCAATTGCCCTACTATGAATGCAGATGCATTCACAGGTCAATTTTGTTACATATATCCTTGCTTTTCTGCAATCATGTGTAAGAGTGAATGCATGCATTAAATGCATCCTACTTTTACATAGGCTTACCTGGAAGTAAGGTGTGAGAGTAAACACAGAAACTGATGACACGTTCGGAAGGATCGAGATCTTTTTCATACGTAGCTCGTTTAATTGTTTGCCTCAAAGAAGCTTCAGCAGCTTGCTTTAAGTCCACTGCCATTTTTCCATGCTGGATAGAAACATCCACTGCTTTGATTTTCGTGAATATGTCCTAATTTCCAAAAATAGAAACGCAAGAAAAATTGAACGTAAAAGATCCAAATGACATACAATTTCATGTAGATAAAACGATAAAGAAATAGGTCGATAACACAAGCATAAAAATACGTAATAAAAAATAAAAAATAATTATGCTATATAATGCCCAGTCATTTTACATAAACATCATCTTTTATTCGTTTGTCTCAGCATAGATTTCTCCTCTCTCTATTATTATCCCAACCATACTTAAACACGTGTTTGCACCTCTAAATCCGCTACTTTATTTTCTTCAGAGCCTTCCTTCTGTAATAAGCGTGCCAGAGGAAGAAAATAATAGGAAGGGGGAGTTTCACACCGTACAATAGCATAAACATTCACTGTACATTGTTCCTGTGCAGAACATATGACAATCCCTGCCTCATTAACCACTTCTACCAAACAGGTTCGACGAAATCCTGATCTTTCCTCATATATATCTTCCTCAGTGGCAACACATCGCATAGAAACAAGATAGCGCGTAGCAGTGGCCACTGGATCCTTTTTATACTCTAAGTCCTGCATAGAAAAAAATAGCAAAACAATGATTGATAATAAAAGAAATGCCATAAAAAACAAAGAGATATTAAAAAATAAAGTATGCATGTAGGAGAGTCGTAGACTCTCCGATCATGTTAGAAATACAAGCACAGGAGAAGGAAATCCTAAAGCCGTACACAGAATGATAGGATGGCTAAGAAGAGGAAAAATTGACTAAACTAGATGCAATATACTGAAAACAAACGAACAGTATCCCTTTAAAAGCATTAGCACACAAATGGAGATTTTATATAAATTAAACACGTCATCCCAACACTAAAATGCGTTCAAGAAGTGATAGTAGTCCAATCCTATCAAATCTTCTGCCTAGAAATGGCTTAAGATAGAAATAGTCTTCAAACTAGACACACTCAGAGCAATTCAAATCATGCCGGACAGTGTCCAATCATTCCTCTTCTTCAACCTTTAAAACTTCTTAGCACATATAAAGCGTTGGTTTCCACACATCACTCTACAAAATTATACTGCAATCCAACGTCTGTATCCTCATAGAAAGGGTGATTCTGTTAAAATTCAAATGCGTAGCTCCAAACGCTGGCCAACCCACGCACTCGCTTTCTCAAAAATAGATGTACCTCAAAAACCATATCTCTCAGCTATTCCTCCATAAACTTTGTGTGAAAGCCACTTTGATTACAAACATTTCTATCCCTTTTCACTTACAATATTGGTTTTCTCAACCGTTTGACGCTTATAATTTCCTTTTCCAACAGCGCAGACATCCTCTCCTCGTAGATCTTCCCCCGCAGTCTCCATGGAATTCACTAATAAAAACGTTGAAAAACTTTCCAAATGGAAGTTATCGCCTTTGGGAGTTTCTCTCTCTGAAATCCTGTCATCCTCATGCATTTCCATGGCCTCTGGTACAGCTACTCTGGAAGCTATGACATCCTGAGCATCCACAGGGAGAGAAATCGCTTCAAATTCAGGAATAAAGAGAAACAATGCATTTGGGCCACTAATAACAAGCATCTCTTTCTCCAAGTTTTTTTTTTCGATTTCTGTCAGCGTCTGGACAGAAATATTCTTTGTTTTAAAATCATTATAAGAGTAAGCACGTTGAACTCTGTCCACAAAATGCAGCTCATTGGGGTTTAGATTCAATCTGCGGTTTTCTCTAGACCTAACCAAGAAAGAATCGCCACTACTTCTTCCTTCATACTCTCCGCTGGATATGTCATTAGCAGCACGGAGATATCCATCATCATATATTAAACTTTCAGTTACACTTTCATAGCCTTGTTCGAATAACGCTTGCGCCTCATGAAGCGAGTCAATGGCTTGATCTGAGGGGACTTCGGAGGTGTGATGGAGATGGGGGGAAGAAGAAACTCTGATATCACAGGGAGAAGAGCCACGTTCGCTAGAAATTCCTTCTGTTCCAAGATCTTGATCGTCTCGTGTATAAGCGGGAGTATCGTCCACACTACGGCTAAGCCTTGAAGGCAGAGAGAGGGGTGCTCTCGCATGCGATGGTAGAACATTGGACGTCGAAGCGATCGCTTCTAACTGTAGAGAAGACGTGATAGGACTATCACTCAGGACGATAGGGGCTACAGGGGAAATAGAGGCCGGCATGACAGGCGAAAGGCGAGACTCCCTCATCACGGAAGGGGCAGAAAACTGCATCGATGCATCCCCATCACTATAGCCTGAGCCACCCATGGAACTCTCACTTCCTTCATCCAATAGAATGCCACGTTGGATCTGGCGTGCAAAAGGTTCGGCCGCCAGTTCCTCAGGGGTAGCCTCGATGAAGGCATCCATAGAGGCAGGTCTTATCGGTTCCGTTACCCCTACAGACGTGTTACAGTGTGAAGCATTCACTACTAGGAACATCTCATCGTTAACCTCACTCAGAGAAGTTTCACCCACAGATTCTGAGAAGGGAGGGATGGAGGGGGGCTGAGACAGCGTCTGAGGCAAGGAAGCTCTCCGACATGCACTGCCAGCCATCGATGCGAGCGTATGACCCAGTGCATGAGGCTTCATCCAACGGTCTGGAAGCCCGGTTCCTCCCTTTCTTTCAGAAAACAAGGATGGCAAGGGTAAGGGTGGAGAGAGTTTCAAGGCATGCAAAGCTTTCGCAGAGGCATGAAATGCTTCGAAGACGCTACTAATCGATTGTAAAACACGTGTACCCATGGCTTCCAGAGTGGTTTCTGCACCCATGGCTGTCCTATAATGGGTAGAATGCAAAAAAATGTTAGAGAAAGAGGGTATCAACGGGGGGGGGTAGAGGGAAGGGCATACCGTTGCCTCGGGAGAAGGGGGGAACCAAAAGGGGGTAAGAGAAGGAGAGACTCTAGAGGGAAACGAAGAGGGTGGAGGCTTCCCAAGGAAGGGAGGATCCACAGAAGATTCAATCAAGGGAGAAACTGTAGGCCAAGAAACATTTTCCAGATAAGAAAAGAGGGCAGACCACGGATAGTGGCGGCAAGAATCAATTTTGTGGAGAAAATTACTCCCTCGTAGCCGTAGATGCGCTACCCGCAAATATTTCGTAGCAGGTGACATGAGAGTATCAAAGGGTAGCAATATATCCTTTAAAAGTTGCTGGACTTGCTGAACTAATGGCTCAAACAGAGTTAATAATACATTAAAGCCATCATAAATAGCGGAGAACGACGCATTTTGGATAGAAGAAGGAGGGGTAGAGGGTAGACTCCCATCCTCCAAGAGGAGAGATGATTCTAACATGGCACTGTAAGAGAGCAGCGGTGTTAATATTTCGTAGAGGCGTCGTTCATAGGCAATGACCGTATGGAGGGTGAGCAATGAAACTGCAAAACCAACAAGCATAAAAAGTAAGAGAGGGGTGGAAAAACTAGAGGGTAGAAAATGGGAGTGGCAGTCTCTATCAGCAAAGAGAGAGATGCACGAAAGAATACAGGAGCGAGTAGAGATAAGAGAGCAACTATGAGAGAAATAGGTGTTGAGGCAGGAAAGATAATAGAAGGGGATGAACGATTCATGAAGATATATACAGTGATAATTTATAATAGTCTATACAATCAAAAAACGTGACTGAAAGAGGATTCAAAAATAAACGTCAACAGGTTTTCCACTCAATCTGCTTACTAAACTCTATTCTAGATTTAGAGGTGTCTCCATCCCTTAGAAAATCGAATCGCTCAGTTTCATTTGCTGGTTGTGCATGCAGCATTCCACCTAAATAAATATCCCAGCAGAGTGATGGTGGGAAGCATCCTAAATCCTCTTTTACTCTGAATATAAAATTTCTTCGTACCCTCCATCTCTCTCTCACTGTGGTGAAGTTTCATTTCTTTCTTTCGATACGAAAGTTAAACGATGCTCCTACGAATTCTGGACAGTCCTTCGTTTTTATATCTTACATAGCTCAAAAAACTTGTTTTCATTCGATTCTACAATTATATTTCTCTGTGGAGAATGTGACAGAGATAAAGAAAAACATTTTTACAAGCAATAGAAAAAGTTTGCACAAACTCTAAATTTTGCAAAGAAAGGAGGAAAACATGCATCGTTTCGTGTACGTACATCGTAGCACACGCACACGACGTGCGTTGGTAAACTAAACGATGAGCACAATAATAAAAATAGCATAAAAAATCACTTTAAATATATCTTTAAAAAGATTTAATTCATTCCGAAAAAGTTTGACAAGGAAGAAAAACAATGGAAAGTTGAGACGTTGAAAATACACACACAAAAAACAAAAAATTCAGGAAAAAATGCTTCTCTCTCCTAGTATATCCAACACGCTCTCTCATACTACGCGCTTCTCTACTACACGGTCGTATGTGGCATCTCTATTCCATCTCCTAAACAATTTCGTATCATTTCCCTATAGCCATCAAAACATCTTCTCATCATCCCTTTCCTATATCCATTAAAACATCTTCTCATCATCATTTCCCTATATCCATTAAAACAAACACTCTCATCATCCCTTTCCTATATCCATCAAAACAAACACTCTCATCATCATCATTTCCCTATATCCATCAAAACAAACACTCTCATCATCCCTTCCCTATATACCATAATAAAATCAACACCCACCTGCCTCTCGTGAAGTCTGCAGAACAGCAGATGTATCTGAGGATGCATGGCTTGCCTCAGAGGATGTATCCGCGTCTTTTCGGCGTGCCTCACAGAGCAGAGGCGTGGCTATCGATGGACCGACACCTCTCGGGCTACGGCCACCGTCTACTGGGATAGATGTAAAGGGAAACGTAGGAGAGGAATGGCTATCATAGAGGGGGTGAGGAAGGTCAGCCCAGTCGATGGCCCTAAAAAGTAGATGGTCGGATAGAGAAGGATGACCGGAGGCCGTTCTATGTGCCATACTCTCCTTCACAGCGGGAGGAGAGAGTAGAGAAGCTTCTTGAAAAACACACGGAGGAGGATGCGTCGTAGAGTGTTTCATGCATTGCACACACAATAACAAGCGTGTTAGGGTGTCCCAAAAATGTTTCCTGGAGGTATGCCGCCTCGTAAGGATCTGAAGACTGGAATGAGTAGTATGCCATAGTCTAGCAGGAACGGTTTGTTGTTCTTCGAGGAGAAAATATTTTTGAAGGAGATCACGAAGATGTACAGAATACTCATTATAGGCATGGAAGAAAACCAAACGTAAATGAAGGGCAATATCTGCTGATATAGGCATTGAGGAAGGTGTATGCGTTAGCCACGTAGGACGTTCTGCGTTTGTTTGTACCAGCGCGTCCCGCCCTACGCCTGCCTCAGCGGGAGCGGTGCAACTTTTCCCCCTTGAGGCCATGGAGGCATTCTCATCACACGATAAAAACATCTCCTGCGAAGATTCTGTGGATTTCAGGGTAGGTGACGAGCCCATCTCTCGAGAAGAATTTATGGAAGCAAAGGGAGCGTCATCGAAGGCTGGATTTTCTTCGCCTGGACTCTCTCTCCCTCTAGCTTTTGAAGAAGCGGCCGCCTGTGGGTTGCCCTGAATGTTTCTGGCAAACTCGGCTAGAGATAAATAATCATACAGATTCAAGGCACCCACCGAAGCGGCAGAAATCCATCGTATGGTCCAGAACCACATTTTTAATCGCACAAATGTTATCAGTTTCCCAAGATAAGGATTCCAGATACAAGCGGATCCATCAATCGAGACAGAGGCCAAGAAATTTCCATCATGTGCATAGGTCATGCATGGAATATTCCAGGTATGGGCTTTAATCGAGTGGCGTGAAATATTTCCACCGAGACCAGAAGTGTCCCCCTCTTCCGCCTCCTGTAGGAAATTACTGCCAGCAAGAGCAACAATGCCAGCGTGTTCCAGCGAATCCTCACTTACAAAATTGCTACTCGTACGTAGATTTCTGATTTCTGGCTGCAGATTTTCTCCTAAGGCTTGGACCCTAGGCAAACCACTTCTCCATAGCAGTGCCGTGGTGATGGGCAGTCGAACATAAAATAAATCATTATTCATGTTCTCAGCATCGTAAGAGGAAGATTCATCACCGGTTCCATTCTGGCTAAGAGCTGCCTGGGATACCTCTCCAGAGGAAGTATGGGAGGCTACTGGCGCATTCGGTGGCGCCTCTACGGTGCCTGCAGGGGCAGGAGATACTTCAAGAGTGAAACGTGAAGATATCGCAGAGGCATGAGAAGACAAAGAACTCTCCTCTTCGATTTCAGCAATCTCACTAAAGTGTATTCCACACGATATACCATCCCCCGATGAATATGCATTGTCATCATATGCCAATGGGGATAGAGAATGTGTAGAAGAAAAGGAGGAGTCACTCGAGGATTGCCTGCCTTCCTCCAGAGCGCGCTGACGCTGCGCACGTCTCGCAGCAGAGGGGCCACGTAAAAATTCTAATGAGTGACTCAAAGCCTCCCTATGAATCTGCAGGAGAGTAACAACAAAATGCATGCATACATCGATTAGAGGGGAGTGGAAAGGCACAGAATAATTCATGCAACGTAAAGAATGAAAGGTCATCATCCACGTAAGGAATTTTTTTCAAAGAACAGAACTATTTATACACGCTATGCCTATCTATGAAAAAATACAACTTCCTATTCCATACATAGCGTGGAGGCAGCAAAAAGAAAAGCGGAAGAGCTACTTTACATTATTCTAGAGAGAGGCCAGAGTATCTACGTAGATAACACGGAATACAAATAGAAATTTGATCTAATGATCAAAAATTGTCTTATTTACACCTTCATTTTAACAAAAAAGTATAGAAGCCTTCCCTTGTCTTGTAGAAAAAGGGGAGGCAAAAATTTGAAGTCAAATTTTTATAGCAATAGAAATGCCTCACTCAGCAGTGGTATAACAATGGGATTCAGGCAAAATAAAAAAAAACAAAATGCACGCATGGAGCACCATTCAGAACAAAATTTCATTTTTTTTAATTTCGTTTCTATGCTTGCCATCACTCCATTGATATCATTTGTTGCTAATAGTTTTATCTGAAAATTTACTTGTCGACGCGAAACATCGTTGTTACGTCCCCTCCTCATCCTACGATTATTGCTGGATAGAGAGACATTACGAGTACAACCTTGTCTATCCCACTCGTCATCGGCAGGCTCTTCATTCGTGCAAGGCGCATTCTGTCTATTTGTATGCGGTGATGGAATGGCAGCCGACTGAGGGATTCCGTTTTCTTTATTAAGATCCGATTTCTGAATA
This sequence comes from Cardiosporidium cionae, assembly GCA_015476325.1. Lineage (NCBI taxonomy): Eukaryota > Apicomplexa > Aconoidasida > Nephromycida > Cardiosporidium > Cardiosporidium cionae. The sequence goes on along the minus strand of JADAQX010000014.1, from coordinate 17,173 downwards.
GTAGGAAGTGTAGAGGATGTCCAGCCATATTTTTGAAAAAGAGGTAACAAGTTCATAAAAGAGATATAAGAAGCATTGGAACCAATTGAAAGATACGGTGCAGAAGGGCTGGCAGATATGCTCCAGTTTGAATTGTCGTTTGAATCGCTATAGTAATTCTTTACAAGGAGTGTTGGACTTATAACAAGAGGAGCATCAATATATATTTCGAGTTTCGCAAATAGGTCAGACAAGGCAAACAAGGAAACATAATGAAATTTCCCCGTTAAAACTAGAAATTCAATTCCAAAAATGAACTCACATCGTATTTGAGTTAGTTCACCGGTTTTATGCGGTACTGCAAAACGAAAGTGCGGAGCGAGAAGAGTAGTTGCGGATCGCCTGGTCGAGGTAGGGATCTCAGTTGGAGAGGAAGAATGCACATTGCAAGTGAAAGGATCGACGTGAACAAAACCAGCGGGCTGCCGACAGTACGCATCGGCAGTATCAAGACAAGCCGAGCCAAATTTTGGCCGGATAGCACCGCCACCATCCAGGAGAAAGACATCCACAACAGTAGTTCTTCCTAGGAACAGTGCGTTATAGGATTTTGATATTGTGAGAACATTTAGACTATTAGAGTACTCTTGCTCGGTTGGAAGTGGCAAAAGCTTAACAGTAAACAATTTCCGGACCTCTATTGAGGGAAGCGCATGATTTGGGTTCACATTCCGCATCCTTACTAGGGATAATGATTAAAGGTACTTCAGCGGAATTACAGCAATTTCCATTGGTCTGCCAAAGGATACAGAAGCATGCTGCCTTTTATGAACACGTGAGAAGCTGCTATTTCGTGTAGTCGGAGTGTTCATTGCCTATGGAATTACGAAGGCTACGTATTGTAAGAGAATTTATCTTCGAATATTGCCGTGATCCTGCATGTAGACTGCATCATAGAAGTGCGATTGCTAATTTATGTAGGCTTGCAGAATTCCGTAGAAAATTGCCTGAATGAATGAAACGAGAGATGCCTGAATATCAGCAATATTATCGAATGGGTTTGAACGCGGCTCTGTCTAAAATCAGAATCAGCGAATGGAGAGCGCCGATGCCATAGAATAATTGGTAGTGAGTGCATTTACCCTTGACTTTTTTTTTAAGATGCCAGCTAAATAAAGCGGTAATTGAGTGCAAAAGGTGCTTTCCAAGGTAACAATTTTAGAAAGTGCAAACGAATTAAATTCAGTGCCGGGATTCTTGCTATCTTGCTAAGCTCCTATATTAGATAGAAGCCATCCAGTAGCAAGTATCTTTTAAGTAGCTGGAATAGGTAGAGGCTCTTTTACTGCATTTCTGCTACAGCGGCAGTATTTCATTTCATGTGAATTTTTAACTCTAGCGCGAAAATGTTTTAATTAACCTCTTGACCTTCCGGAATTACGTAATTTCTGGGGCTTTGTATCGACAACAGTTTGCTTTTGCGAGAGTTTCATCAATGTGCTAGGAACAAAGCACATTTCTTTTAGTAAAAAACGTATACACATTTTCACAGCTTCTTTGAAGCAGAAATTTGGACATGCCTTTATGGAACAAGCGAATGAAAAAATAACATTACTTTACTCACACTTAAAAATTTTTTTTTAGAAAATGTAAAGGTGAAAAAGAAAAAATTTCAACGAGAGAGTTCTTTTATTAGAGAAAGATAAAAAGAAATATGTGGAGAGAAATTCGATTAACTGAAATATGTGGAAATTCTTTTAATAAGAGAATTATAGGGAAAGAAATTTCTTCTTTTTATAAATAATTTTTTTTATTATAATTTTTATTTACGCATCAAACATAAGTATAAAAAAATTAATAAAATACTCGCTAATATGAAAAAACGAGAGAAATTCCAAAAAAATAGGTCTCATATTAACTAACGTACTGCAGTAAGGTGCTAAGTACAGTGTCAAAGCTATTGAGAAGAACAGGTAAAATGGGTAAAGAACAACAGTAACAGTAAATCCGGTACTAAAAATAGAATTCGCTAATAAATATTTTTGAACGTGTGAAATTTCCATCTAAAGATGCACTATCAAATGGTATTAACGACTTCTTGGAAAATTACAACAATAATTTGTCACGTCACTAAATATAGCATGGCTGTTTGTTAAAGCAGCAATTACTCTACATGAAGGAATTTGTTCCAAACGCTTGAGTCTGAAAATACTTTACCAAGAATAATCTATGCGCTGAAAATTGTCCATTATCACCATTTTCTTATCTGATACAGAAGAAATAAAAAATCTTAATATTCAAAGTTGTGGTGCACACTTTTCTCAGCATTTCAAATTATAGCCAAGATAATTTAATTTTCTTGGTTTACTATAGATAAAATTCCGATATTATGCAAATACAAAATAAGAATCATTTGTATCGCAAAAAATACTAAGCGCATTGCTTTTTTGCAAAAAAACCACTCTAAAAAATGTGGCAATTACCGAGAATATTATGCTTACTACATCCCTCTAATCTTTACTGTCAATTAACCCTTAGTGAAGCACAACATTTCTCCATTGCTACATAAAATATTCAGCACATTTGTCATTATTTTTGAACTATAAAGCATTCTTGTATTTCTCTACCTTCAAAAGAAATCATAAAACGAGTCAACTCCGTACATAGCGCAGTTCTTCATAATATTAATATCCAAGTACTGCTAAAATTCAATGAAAAACAGCCCATGACTTGATAACAAAGAAGCCATCCTGTCAACTTTCTGCACCACCATTGTGATTGTCATAAGTACAAGGAATTTCTCTATGCTTTCTACAGTCCCTATTTTACTTCCAATTAAACATTCTTTCGGTTAGATCTTGCTATTTTTCATTGTGCTGACCATACTAGGAAGTGAAGATACATGCTTTTTATTACGAATATGCTATCAGGCTTGCAATATAAGATAAAATTACAGAATGCAAGTTGCAGTCATACCTTGCGTGCGATTGCATAGAAATGAGTAATGAAAATGTAAGGGAATGGTTCTCTTTGCTGAGAAATATTTTTTGTGAGTGTGACATTTCGACCAATCAATATATGTGATTCTGATAGAATGACCTAAGAAACAAAATTGCATGAGTCTATTGATAAAACAAAAAATTATGGCAAGATTGAATAATCGTTAAATAGAGAAAAAATATTTGTGTTCAAAGCGACATATAAATCTGATCAGATTAATATTTGCGGCATCTTGAGAAAATGCAATTAGCTGCATACAAAAGGTAAGAAAACAAGCATAAACAATACGATATTGGTCGATTAGATATTTAAAACATATATTAAAACAAGAATTTCATACTCTGGTAGCAAATAGTTGAACAATACGTAAGTAAATATAAATGAAGTTTCATGCGAGTCCAACAGAAAATTTTAAGTTTGATAGAAGCTAAGGAAATGTAAGAAAATTAATTTCATCATACTTTTTTACAACAGCTCAAATTTTTCAATACCCTAATAGTTCTTGTGCATGCTAGGCTCTGTAGACATTGTGGATGGTCATGAGTCTATCAATCGCAAGAAATATCTACGAGATGCAGTTACCTCACGTCTTGTATTCGTCTTCTCCGGTATTACAACATTAAATCAAATCTCTTGTCATCGAAGCATTTTTTGTATTTTTCTCTTTATGCTTTGTGAGTTAGTCCAGAACAACAAACTTGTTTATTTGATTAGAGCATTTTTGTACCAATTGGAGCTCGCACACCCCATATATCTTTGCCTGTATGTAATCTTTTTGCCAGTACTTTGAAAAGGGACTATGCAAATAGTAACATATTGATAACGTAAAAACTTAGACATGCGTCGCATGGATTCTACTATAGCTGAACATTCGAAGACAGAGCATTCCACGTGCATTTTATAGTTGACCTACTGTACTTGCATTTAGAATGAACCAAATTATTTAGACTTTAGCTCGCATGAAATTATTTTCAAAGCAACGAGTAACAGACAGCATTGCTCCATAGCGAAAAAATGAATAAAATGGTCTCATTATTAAGCAGTGAAACTATATCCTGAGTTAGCCAGATTGTCCATTTTCAGTGTACATCTTTGTAAATTGTTGCAAACCTCTATAAGCGACGTATGGCAGTTTCACGTAGCGTCATTGGATGCATAGTGTTACATCGCTGCATGCGTTCTGCGCACTTTCAATGATAATTTTTGACAAAAACCGTTGCAATACCCGTTATCTTTAAGACTATATCCCTGTCCTCCTTCCTTTCATCCCAGGTGTAAAGTTGATTTTGCAAGCTGCGGCTGCGTGTCTGCTTATGATCAGCAAAAGACCTCTACGTAACGAAAATGATGTATTTTTTCTGGTGTTTTTGCAAAAATCAGGGCGATGCAGTAACATAGAGTTAAATTTCAGCAAAAGTACTGGTAGACTAAAACGTACTGTGAAAAGTTTTGGCTTGCTTCCTTCCCTTTGAAACAATCAAGCCGTAGCTAATTTCATCTTCTATTTTCCTTTGATATTGGATCGGGTGCATTCCTCTCCTCATTATTTATCTTTTTACATAAAAAAATTTCCGCTTTCAAAAAGTCTCATGTAATTGTTATTGGAATTCACAGAATACCTGCTCAGGATGGGGAATGGAGTGCTTTCTGTTCCTCTTACGAATTCCTCCAATGGGAGCGAAGACGTGGGATCCCTTCTTTTGGATTATCCGGATATAACATCTTCCCGGCTGATGCATTCTAATCGTCTCTTCAAAGTAGTCCAGGTCAGCGAATGTAACCTTTTTTTCCAATAAATTTTAACTGCCAGTGAACGTTCGTGTCCTACTGCCAATGTTACTGAAATGTTACAACTTCCTATTTGCTATCTCGCCTGTGCACCATTTCTACTTTCTCTTTCATGCCTCTTATTTTCTTTCAAATTTTCTGATTAAATGGTATAGGGAACCACGGATATGAAAGGTCCAATTCTGGTGAAGCTTTTTATTCGGCGTGATTCCTTTTCCTTGGATCAGTACAGGGATGACATTTCTCTCTCTAAGGCAGCTTTAAGTTTTGAATTGCAACCCAATGTGTAGGTTTATATAAATTTATTTTATCAAAGCTGAATAGAAGACAGTGTATAATAATCTTATTCCATGAGTTTTTATCGATCATTGAAATGAAGCTTTCGTGATGTGTCTACTCGTTTTCAAATTTCGTTTATTATGAAGACACCTGCTTTACCCTTTCAGAATCCTCCCTTTAGTATATAGAGTTTTGTTAAAATCCATGAATGGAAAGTATTAAAAGGATTGCTAAAAATGTTATATTTCATAAGAAAAAATGATTGGGAATATATTCTTTTGATCCTTCTTTATACAATTTTATCATTTTGGGCTGAAATGGTTCTTCTTTCGTTACTTCTATGCAAGTAATAAGCATCGTGAAGAAAAAACGAGCGGATGATAAATTTGTTATAGTATTTCCTTGTTTTTATTGTATTTATAGATTTTTACTTTTGTTTTTTGTGATATCTGATGTATTATATGTTTGCTATTTTTTTATTTCTGGTTCCTAAATCTTTTCATGTTACATTTACAATTTAATTTATCACAGAGGGGAAAGCATGAACAATATTTTTTTTAAAATTTGAGTGTACCTCTGAGAGAATCTCCCCCCTTTGTCTATAAATCATAGCATTTACTGTTATTTAATGAAAAAATAGCATATTTTTTACGATATTTTTATTTTTTTTTTTTCAATTTATACTCTCTCCCCTATTTTTTATTCACCCAAACATTCTTCCTACCTTCGCCTCGCTTCTTTTTTTTTGAGATAGATTTTTGTTTTTGTTTCTTCTAATAGAACTCTCTCTAATATACTTTTCAATTCTTTAATGGTGTCCTTGTCATTGCCTCTAGGAAACATCCACAGGCTTTTATTTTCTCTCTTCTTATATCTTGATTTTTCTGATTTTATAGGTGTACGTATGAACGTGTGGATTATAAAGAGAAATCTGCGTGTCTCATTCGCCATTATTTCTCTTCAAGTTTATTCGATCGCCTTCATGGGCGACCTTTTCTTAGTTCTATTCAATTGAAATGGATAGCTTTTCAACTCATTGCTGGTGTTTGTCAACTTCACTCTTTGTGTATTCCTCATGGAGATTTGAAGACGGAGAATGTAATGCTAACGAGCTGGTTGCAAGCATTCCTTGTAGATATGACCTCTTTCAAGCCTGTATATCTTCCTGATTGGGATACACAGGCTTTCACATTTTTTTTTGAATCTGAAAATCGACGAAAATGTTATCTTGCTCCAGAGAGGTATACATGTTTTGGAGATATATATTTTGTATGTGAAAATTTAAAGTGAGAGAGCTCCTTGTAATTTCTTAGGAAATGCCCTTATTTTCATAAGAAGGGGGGGAGATGTGAACACCCCTGCGATGATGAAGAAATTATCTACGCAGAGTTGAAATAGTTTTAAAAAATGCATTTTTATTAGAATAGAAGGATGTTTAAAAGAGTTTTTGTGATTTTTTTTCACAAAATCTTAATCCAAGAGAGAGTCTATACTCTACATGGGAGTTTTTTTTTATAATTTGAGCAAGAATTTTTTTTGGGAGTGCCTGTCTGTTGTTTTTATTTTAACTCTGAAATCATTTTTGAAATTCCAGTGAGTGTATATATTTTTTTATTTCAGAAGATGAGTTTATTGGTTTTTTTAGAATTTTTTTTTTGCAGATTTTATTCTGGTGGATTACCTCAAACAAATACTAAAACTACACACCATCGTTTTTCTATGGATATTTTTTCTATGGGTTGTACTTTAGCAGAATTATTTTTAGAAGGTGTGGATGTTCTTGATCTTCCTCAAGTTTTGAAAATGCGTTCATTAGAAACTGAACGTTTGCCTGCAGAGTTGGAATCTCTTCTTAAACGTATACATGTAGGTGTATAATACTCTAATATTTAATTTTTAAAAAAATAATTAAAATATAGGGTGTAGAGAGTATGTCTATAAAAAGAATTTTTAAAAAAGTATATACTTATAAATTGAGAAATACTGTATATAGAAAGAATTTTTGAAATAAGATAGAAATATCTATAAAAATAGAAAAAAAGTGTATACATTTAGAGACATTAAAATTATTAAAAAAAATATAGAAATTAACAGACTATTAAAAAAATAAAAATAAATTAACAGACTATTAAAAAAATAAAAATAAATTAACAGACTATTAAAAAAATAAAAATAAATTCACAGACTAATAAAAAAATAAAAATAAATTAACAGACTATTAAAAAAATAAAAATAAATTAACAGACTATTAAAAAAATAAAAATAAATTCACAGACTAATAAAAAAAAAATCCTTAATAAAAATAGATTGAGAAAGTTTGTAAAGAAGGAAATTAAAAAATTTTTTTTTATTAAAATTTAAAAAGGGAAGGGATATTAAAAAATGCTCTCTTTTTTTAATATGCGAGAGAATTTTTTTTTAATAATAAAAATGGCGTTAAAATGTGATAGAGGTTTTTGAGTAATAGAGAGTTTGGTTAAAAATTTTTAATTTCAAATTTTATATGATTTCTGTGTTATGCATTTTTTTTTTAATATTTTAGAATTAAAATATATTTTATATTTATAGAATTCAACAATTGAAGCTTCTCTTTGTCATGATATGTTGGTCAAAGATGCAACAAAGCGACTCTCTGCTTTTCAATGCTTAGATAAATGGTAGTAATATTTTTGATTTTAATAGTTTATTTTATAATAATGATAGAGTAGAATTTTCATTTTTAGGAAAAAAATATTTAGAAATTTTAATTGAAAAAATAGGAATATAAGTTAGAGATAGAGTTGTTTGTCTAAAATGAAATTTAGAAAATTTTAAAAAAATTTTATAAAAATTGTAAATAAAGGAATTATATTTTTGTTATAGTTTTTATTTTAAAAATATAACAAAAAACTTTTTTTATTTTATTATAATTTTTATATCTTTTGCTTGTGTTTTCAGGTGTGAAACAATATTTCCAAAGAGTTTTATTTCCTTCTTCTTCCCATTGTATACACTTTTAATGCATCCATTTTTTCAACATCCTGACATGCGAATTCTCTTTATTGAAAGTCAATTACATAATTTTTTAAATTCGACTTTATTAGAAAAATTAGAATTTGGTTCTTCTCGTTATTATCGTTTGAAGGCAGAAATTTCTTCTTATGTTGAAAGAGAAATTCCAAAAGTGGATTTCGTCACCGTCTATCAGGTAACGTCTTTTGGAAAAAAATACTAAAAGTTAGAAGAAGGAGGAGATGAGGAGGGAGGAGATGAGGGGATGCGGAGGAGGGAGGAATGAGAAGAGGAGGAGATGAGGAGGGAGGAGATGAGGAGGGAGGAATGAGAAGAGGAGGAGATAAGAAGGGAGGAATGAGAAGAAGAGGATATGAGGAGGGAGGAATGAGAAGAGGAGGAGATGAGAAGATGAGGAATGAGAAGAGGGAGGATAAAACTTTAATAAAGAATTTATAGGAATCATTGAAATAAGAGACATCCTAGAAATAGAAATAATAAGAAATTCTAATAATAGAAGAAATGGAAATAATAATAAATAATATGCGTAGAAATGAAAATATTATATGAAAAAGGAGAAATAGTAATAGAAGAAATAATAGAAGTTTTTTATCTATTTCAAAGCATAGCATAAAGGAAGATTTTAGAGAAATAAGAGAATTTCTAAAGACATTACAAGAATACAATTTTAAAAGAAATTAACAAATTAAGTCGAACAAATCAATGTAAACTTAAAACAAATAATCAAAATTATATAAACGGAAACGTACAAAAAAATAATATAAATTTGTAGAAATTTTTTATTAAAACCAAACGAATTGAGATTTTTCTATGAAGAAAATTGACAGAATTTTATTAACAAATTTTCAAATAAATTATAAAATATTGCCATCCTGTATGACTATTTTGTAGTTTTTTTTTTATAGTAAATTTCTTTTTTTATAAATTTAGTTTCTTCTTATTATTATTTTTTTTTTTCAGAGTTTAGTACATACATATCTTACATTACCAGAAAAACATCTTTTGCAAGTTTTTTTACAAGAATGGGCTTTTCATGAAGAATATCTTCCTAAAAATTATGGTTAGAAGTAGAGAAATAGAAATTTTTATAGATAATTTTAAGTGTTATAATTTAATAATTTTTTAGGATATTTTAAAGATAAATTTAATAATTTTTTAGGATATTTTAAAGATAAATTTAATAATTTTTTAGGATATTTTAAAGATAAACTTAATAATTTTTTTTATTTATAGAAGATAATTTTGTTTGGATGTATTTCATATTTATTTTTAGATAGTTTTTTCTCAATTTCACTAACAAAGGAACGAGGCTTTGCTTTTACTAACAAAATATTTAATTTATGGAAAGAAACATTTAATCGTTGTATGACAAAAGCAGAGGTAAGATTTTTTTTTATATTTGATGGATTCTTTTATACTTCAAAATATATTTTTATTATTTAAAATTTTTTTATACTATTTTTATATAAAGGATTTTATTTCTTTTGAATTTTTAAAATAAATTTGTTTCTATTGTATAGGAAGCATTTTTTATGGAGCATTTTATTATTTAAAAAGTAAAGAGATATTTTAATATAGATATTTCTATTTTTTTTTTTATATAAAGCATCCTTTACTTTTATATATTTCTATTTTATAGTATACTAAAAAAAAAAAAATACTAATTTATAATATTATATATATATATTTTTTTTTCATAATTATTTTGTAGCCATTAGTTTCAGTATTGGAAACGTTAGAAGTTCAAAGAGTGGAGGCTTATAAATGTTTATATGATTCTTTTGATATTTCTTCAACAAATGAAATGGATGATTCCTCTGCTATAAATAAAATAGACAAAATTTCAATGAATGCAGAGGGAGATCGCAGTACGTACAGGGGATGTAGGCAAGAAAAATAATTTTGGGAGATTTTTTTCACCTTTTATATATATTTTAATCGGATAATTTGATAATTTGATTTTTTTTTTACTTATAATGTATTTGATTTTTTTTTGTTTAATTCTTGCTTTTACATTTTTAAATTTTTTGAATGCACTTTTTCATATTCATTATTTTTATTTCTTCATAATTTCTCCTCTCTCACACTCATTTCTTTCTCACTTTTTCTTTATCTTAACGCTTTTTTTTTCTCTCTCTCAACTCTCTTTCTCTCAACTCTCTCTCTCTCTCTCATCTCAACCCCTTTGTCTATTTCTCTGTTTAATGACTCCATTATTTAAATATTTTATTTTATTTATAGATTGTGGATATTCTTCTAGATCCTCTTCATTAGAATTTACTGAACTTTTTAATTTTTTTGCTTGTGAAGAAATAACTCTTTTTGTGGGTTTAATAACGGCCACCATTCAGCATGTCTGCTTGCCTCGTCTTCGTCTGCTTTGTTTTTCTCTTCTTCGTTCTCTTTCTCGATTTGCTACAAACGATTGTTTATTGGAATACATTCTTCCTTATGCTTATACGGTGAATTTTAAATAATAGAAAATTTTGTAAAAGAATAAGAATGTATATATTAGGAAAAAAAAAATTATGTTTTTTTGTAGGAAATTTTTATTTAAAAATGTATAATTAAATTTATATTTTAAAGAAATTCATCATTCTATTAAAATTATTTATATTTTATAGAGTCTCTCTGATCAAATTGCATCTGTGAGAGCTTCTGCTTTGGATTGTATTGCTCATGCATTAACTTTTATAAAGGCAATTCCAAGTGAAGATACTAAAATTTTTACGGTTTGTTTTTATTGTTAAAATTTATTTCATTTATATATATTTTCGATTTATATATATATCGAGTGAACATTTTTAATTATTTTTTTGGGAATTAAAATACAAGAAAATGGGATTTGCAGGAACATTTGAAGTAAGAGTAGTAGAGAGAGTAGTAGAGAGAGTAAAGTGGAGAGAGTAGAGTGGAGAGAGTAGAGTGGAGAGAGTAGTAGAGAGAGTAAAGTGGAGAGAGTAGTAGAGAGAGTAAATAGTAGAGAGAGTAGTAGAGAGAGTAGAGTAGTAGAGAGAGTAGAGTAGAGAGTAAATAGTAGAGAGAGTAGAGTGGAGAGAGTAGTAGAGAGAGAGAGAGAGTAGAGAGAGTAAATAGTAGAGAGAAGAAATCTTGTAGAAACTGACTTTTTGAGGATAGAATGTTAAGAAATGTATTTGTATAAACAGTTTAAAGATTTTTATAGTTTTAAATATGTATTTCTTTCTCATATGCCTCTGGTAGTATTCTCTTTAGAGGATATCAAACTTTTTATTTTATAAATTTTGTAGGAATATTTATTTCCAGCTATACAAACGATTGCTTCGGATGAAGATCCTCTCGTTCGCTATGCGATGGCGCGTTCTATTGGCCCTCTTTCTACGGCTGCTCAAACAATTTTAGATTTAGAATTTGATTTGAGGTAGAGAGGGAGGAAGAGAATTTGAAAAAAAATGCATGCAGTAAACTTTATTAAGAAGGAAGAAATAGTTTTGTTGCAATAGAGAGAGAAATAAATTGTGTAGAAAAAAATTGAAAATGAGAGAAAAAAATAGCATTGAGAGAGATTAGAAAGTTTATGAATGTAATGGAAGGAGAAGAATTTTAATTAGAATGGCAGTGTTTGAAGAAGAAGTTGTATTATTTTTTTACTAAAGAATTACATGTTTCTATGTTTACATATTTTATATATTTGTTTCTATTCTTGTTGATTTTGTTCTTAAATGACATCAATATGATATTTTTTGTAATATATTGCAGTTTTAACTTAATTTTTTTAATTTTCACAGATTTTCACATCCTAACACTTCTCAAAAAGGTGTTATGAATGCTTTAGCTACAGAAGGCTCCTTTCAAGATAAAAATTTATCAGAAACATATGATGGTAATTTTGTAAAGTATATATTCTTTTATATCTCTTAAAGGGAGCTTCTGTTGCTTCTTCAGTTTCTATTTGAAGGGAGTTGAAATAAAGTGCTATAAAAATAAATTTCTTTTTCTTTCTCATTTTATTTTTCTCTCTCATTTCATTCTTTTTTTTTCCTTTCATTTCTTAATTCATTCTCAACGCATCTCGCTTTCTACTCACTTTTTTAACTGGCTCTCTTTTTTTCTATTCTTTCTCTATTCTCTCTAATATCTCTATTCTTTACTCTCTCTATCAACTCGTTTCTCTCTATTCTTTCTCTCTCTCTCTCTCTCTATCAACGCATTTCTCTCTCTCTCTCTCTCTCGTATCTTTACTCTATCCTTTCTACTCTCTCTATTCTCTCTTCCTCTCTACTACTCTCTCTCTTCCGCTCTATTAACTCATTACTCTCTCTATTCTCTCTACTACTCTCTCTATTCTTTCTATCAACGCATTTCCCTCTCTACTATTCTCTCTCCCTCTCTATGCTATTTTTCCACTTTATCTTAACTCTTATTAGTCTCTCTCTTTAAGAAAAAAAAGAGATTTAAATCTTTTTGCATTTCAACACATTTCTCTAATTTAAAAAAAAAAAATTTCCTTTATATTAAATTCTTATTTATGTTTCTTGTATATACTATAGGACGACTAATTCAACTCAGAAATTCTATAAAAATAATTTTGCAACCTTTATTGATTAGTCCACATCCAGAGATTCGATTAGGAATTCTTGAGCATGTAAACTTTAGTTTTAAAATATAAAAATGAAACCAAAATTTTGTTTTTCAAATTTTTCTTCTTCTCAAAGTGTGTGCAATTTTTTAATTATTATTCTTTTGTTTTTCAGATTGAAAATCTTTCAAAATTTTTTGGTACCGTTGAAAGTAATAATTTTTTATTACGATTTTTAGTTATTCGAATGAATGATAAAAAGTTCTCCATTCGTGCTGCCTATTGCCGTGCTTTGGCTCGTATTGGAAAAATTGTTGGAAAAGTTTCTGTTGAACAATTTATTCTTCCTTGCTATGAAGCTGCACTTCTAGATGCAGATGAACATGTATAGTTTATGGAATAAATTTTATTAATTTTTATAGTTTGGAATGGAATGTGTGTATATTTTATTTGGGAAGATTTTTTGTTTTTTAAATTAGTTTGTATTTTTTGATTTTTATTTTTGCTGAATTTATTTTTATTTTTGACGTTTTTTTATCATTCTTTCAATGCCATTCCTTTTTTTTTAATGAAATTTTAAATTCTATTTTTCTCAATTTTATTTATTTCTCTCACTCAAATTCTCAACATATTTCTTTCTTATTCCAATTCTTGCTGCCACTGCTGGATATATTTTTTTTCACAATTTTTATCCATTTTTTCTCTTTTTTTTAAAATTTTTTTATAATGTTGAGAATTTCAGGTAATTACAGCTGCTTTATATGGCTTAGCCAGTATTATTAAGGATGGCCTCATTACTAGCAAACCTCTCCTTCAAGAATTGAGTGCTACTCGGATTGGCCCTGCTTTATTACTTCCAGATGCTGCCATTCGTATTGCTGCTCTTCGTGTTTTCTTTGCAATTGAAGTAAACTTTATGTTGCAATAGATATGAGATTCTAATTTAATATTTTATTTATTTTTTTTTGTATTTTATTATGTATATTATTTTTAAGAGATATCTTTTCTTCTCTCCAACTTTTTATTTTCTTCTTGAAGTATCGTTGATTTTTTTTCTTCTCTAATAAAATTGTTTTTTCACTCTCATTTTCAATTCTCCCACTCTACTTCTTTCTCTTACACATTTTTTCCTCTCTATGAATATCGGATTTTTCTCTCTACTATTCTTTTTACTATTATTATTCTTTCTACTATTATTATTATTCTCTACTATTATTATTTTCTACTATTATTATTATTCTCTCAACGCATAACACTTCATTTTTTTTTCTTTTTTAAACAGTTTTATTTATTTTTTATTTCATTATTTATTTTTTCAGAATTGTATTGGTTCTACAGCAATGTATGCCTTTATTCTTCCAAAATTACGTATTTTTTGTGCGTTGCCTCTTTTTTCTGTGAACGATTTAGCATTTGTTCTCAAACCTTGTATATCCAGAGAAGCATATATATATGCTATAACTGTTGGATATTCATCTGAAAAAGATGAAAAAGGATATTCTCTTTTAAAGAGATTATCTCTCTCTTCTACGCAGACTTCCTCTGCGATTATGAATGAGAAGAAACTTGTCGAAACAAATAATTCTTCAACTTTAATAAAAGAGAAATCCACATCTTCTACACAAATGCTTCCTTTTTCCTCTTCATCTATTTTTTTAGAAGAAACGCAAAGTGATAATATATTTTATGTTTTTGAATTCTTACGAACGGTTTTCACCACGGCAGATTTGGAGGCATTACATTTGTTGGAAGATTATCTTACAGTACGATGTTTATCTCTTGAGAAGAGAGTGGCAAAGATATTTTGTTTTTAATTAGAGAGAAATGGATAAGAGAGAGTAGTAGAGAGAGAGTAGTAGAGAGAGGAGAGTAGTAGAGAGAGAGTAGTAGAGAGAGGAGAGTAGTAGAGAGAGTAGTAGAGAGAGAGAGAGGTAGAGAGAGGAGAGTAAAGAGTAGAGAGGTAGAGAGAGTAGAGAGAGAGAGAAATGGATATTGCGAGAAGAGAATAATGCCATTGTAGAATATATTAAAAAATTGATTTATAATAGAGATATTTTCAACTAAATCCCTATATATAATTATTTTTAGATGTTGAAGAAACCTACTATAAGTTTTCTACAGCGTGGCTTTAAAAATGTAGCAGCCTTAGAAGTGATGCCTTATGAATTGGGTAAAGGTAGAGAGATATATCTGTAAAAATAAATTAAATTTCTCAAAAATATTTTTAAATTTCATTATACTAAAAATAAATTTTCGTTTAATTTTATATAAATTCATTTCCATCTATAGAAGAATATGCATCCCGTCCTTTATTGATTACCCAATTCATTCATACAGAACGATTGAAAGATTTTCCAGCCAATCGTTCTATTCAAATTCGAACGCAGAGAATGGCAGCACTCGATGATTTTTATTTAAAATGGGTGGAATCTTATCTTTCACAGCCTTCTTCATTTCCTACTTTAAAAAATGCTTTGATAACAACAGCCATCACTTTATTTCTTCGAGGAAAAGTAAACTATTTATGTGATAAGAGAAAGAGAGAGGAAGAAGAAGAAGAAGAATGTATTAGAATGGAGAGAGATTAAATGGAATAAAAAAAAAATATGAAAGAAAACATTATAAATTTAAAAGAGAATAAGAATTTTATTAAAAAAAAATATACAAAAATATTTTAAAGAAATTTTTTTTTTTTTATAATAAATATTTTTTTATAAATATTTTTTTTTTTTATAATAGGATTTTGAAAAACTCTATCATGCAGTAACATATATTCCTGGTAGGATGAAATTTTTTTTTTTTTTTTATATTACAAATTTCAAATAAACTTAATTTATTTGAATTCTTTTTTAATAATATTTTTATATTTTTTTTTTTCTCAGGTAGTAAATTGGAAGGAGAAGAATTTTCTTCTGCCATCCAACGAAGTGGATTTATTTCAGTTTTCCAAAATTTGATGGATCCTTCCATTTTTAGAGATTGGAGAGCTCTTGTATTGCAAATTCCTTCACTGTTAGTCTTAAATAATTTTTTATATAAAAAATAATAAATAAAATTGAAAAAAATAATAAAGTAAATTAAATCATTCAAATTTAATGAAAATAAATTATAAAAAAGAATTAAATTGAAAATTTTTAAAAGAAATAGCCCTATGCAATAAAAGAGGATAGAGTATATATATATAAAAAAGATGAAAATACATTGAGAAATGAAAACAAAATTTTATTTGAATATATATGAGCCTCTTGATGAAAATATGAAATTCTTTTCATATTTTTCATTAAAAAATAAAAAATAAATTTTTTTAACAATTTATTTTGACTATTTGTTAATTATTTTTTAATGTATAAAATTATAAAATAAAATAAAAAATTTTGTGTGTGTTATATATACCTATACACTTTTTTAAATAGTTTCAAAAACGATTTTATGTTTACATGAGTGAGAAAACAAAGTTACTCAAATGGGATGAATCTATAAAATTTTCTCTTCTTTTTGATGAATTTTATTATAAATTTCCATCACAGCCCTATGGATTATGGATGGCGCTCGGATGGAATATTCACACAAAGTTTGCCTTTCCCTCCTTCTTTATCCACTTCTTCTTCTTCTTCTTCTCATTTTTTTCCAAATGAAATAACTACACTTCTCACACCTTTGAATACTTCTATGAGTACTCCTACTCTTTCACAGGAGGGCATAACACAGTCTTTAGTAAGAATTCTATATATTTTATTTTTTTATAATAAAAATTTTCTGTGTTTTGTCTTTTATGTTGATTTATTTTTATTATTTTTTTGATTTAAATGGAAATATTTTATACTTTTTAAAAAAAAAAAAATTTTAAATCTGTTTTAATTTGAAGTTTTTATTATTTTTTTTTTGATTTAAATGGAAATATTTTTTTTTATTTTTTTTTATTTTTTATAAATTTTTCATTGTCCAGTGTTGCCCTCTTTTTTTCTTTTTATTTAACAGATAAATCACTCTGAAGTATCTCCTCGAATAGTACTTTCATCTTCTTCAAAAGGGGAATCTCCAATAATTATTTCTTCTGCAACAAATGGATCCACACCTCTCCCTGCATTCCGTCAAGAGATGCATCCTGGAGATGGCGGTGAAGAGAAAAATTTTAATTAAAAAAAAAAATTTAATCTAATAAAAATATCCATTTTGTGCTGACACACTTTATGTTTTTTTGTAATGAGAATATATATAATTTTTTAGGAAAATTGAAATAGATTTGAAGAGTTTTGCATGTATTGAAGCATTGCACTCTTTATATACAGTTCGATGTTGATTTCTATTTTTTGCACTTTATTTATTTATTTTTCACTCTCTTCCCTTATCTCCTCTCTCATCTCCTCTCCTTTTTCTTTTCTCTCAATCTTCTCTCTCTCTCATCTCCTCTCCTCTTTCTTCTCTCTCAATCTCTTCTCTCTCAACTCTCTCTTTCTCTCTCTCAACTCTCTCTCAACTCTCTCTCCCTCTCTCTCCCTCTCTCTCCCCTCCCTCTCTCTCCCCCCCCTCTCTCTCTCTCCCTCTCTCCCCTCCCCT